>OVAX01002223.1:11326-32364 GCA_900406405.1 Lepidium africanum | reverse complement strand
ACTCACCAAGGTCTTCCCTCAAGTCCATATCCGGGAGTTCCTCCTCCGAGGCACCCATCAAAAGGCATGGAGAAAAGTTTGATATATCCTTAGAATAAACCAATGTGGAATCAATGTATTGTTTATTAAGTGTTAGGCTTAGATCGGTATCTAAAGGTGTTTTAGAGTTTGTACAGATCAACTGATTCTTATTTCATTTTATTTTTTTAGATGAAATTATCAAAAGTGGATACCTAGAGCTAGTTAATCGAATGTATAGCCGACTAAGTAGACATTTAACTAAAATGGTTTAACCTATTCATTAGGTGTATAGCTAGTTTCTGTCACTAATTAGTTGATTTTTTTCCATCATTTAGCTTAATTGTTATTATTGCTTGTAATGATAACATACAATTGAATTTCTTTCCCTACTGGAATTCTACTTTAGAGGTTCGTATAGTTTTGTATAATAGAATTTGAAGTTTATAACGTATGAGTTATGATTTATCGATCTAATTTATTGCTAGTAATAAAAAATAAAAAAACTAATTTTTTTATTAGATTTCATTTTTCGGGTTTGTGTAGTTCTGTATAATATTGTTTGTCTTTTAGAAGGTTTGAGACTTTGAGTTATGAATTAGATTTTATCAATGAAATTTAATGTTAGTAATAATATAACACAAAATTGAAGTTGAATTTAATGCTAGTAATAATATAACACAAAATTGAACTTTTTACTATATATAACTTTCACGTACTAAAGTTTGGAGTTTAGAAAATTTGAGTTAGGAATTAGATTTTATTTATCACAAGAAAAAATACATTTAAACCGAGTTGCTCTCAATCTGTTGATTAGGATGATTCAACTAATGATTTGATATTAAGATTCGATTCATGTCCGCTACATTATGGTAGTTTAAAAAGTGATTTTAGGGGTGGAATTTGGGTTATGGATCGGGTTTTGTCGGAAAATACATTTAAAACTTTCAACAAAACCAATAACAAAAACAGAAAAGACATGATTTACAATTATGATCCATCTGTCATGTCTCTTTTGTATAGTCTCGACACAGAAGTAAATAAGTGTACTACAAAATATGAAAATGGGTTTCGATGTTTGGTCGTCAATCATGCAAAATTTGATCCTTCAATTGGCTTTAAACAACTCAAGAAAACTAAACTGTGATCCTAATAAATATGCCACATGTCGTGTCTTTATTATAACTTCATTTGTTCGGGTTTTTTTCAACACTTTAAATTAGAAAAACTGTAAGTACTTTATATTATATCGTTAAAATATAATAAACATAAGATTGACCAAATTATACGTACACGAAGGGATATCCACAAGGCAACATTATATTTAATCTCCTCCTTAGCAGATTTTCAACTTAACTTTTTGAGTGCCTTCAATATATTCTCATTTTATTCGAAATTTTTAATATTTAGGAGAAGAAAAAGCAAAGTTATTTTGTGTGTGATCATATTTTAACATATGTGGTCATCTTGAAGTTTAAAAAACTATATTACTTTACCTTGTTATTATTCTTTATACGTTGAAAACATACTTTAAATTTTAATTTCAACAATTCAAACATTAGCATAAACTAAATTAATTTAATATCATATGGAGCAAACACATTTTCTTAGAGTCAAATTATAATAGAGAAAACAACAAAAATGCATGTTTAATTACTTGACTTAAAACCATTTTCTTCATAATTTGGATTGTGTCGGATTGTGTAATTTTTGTCAGAAAGTCGATTGCTAACTAATACTCTCTCTATCTCTCTTTAATAGATGTTTAAGGATTTTTTTTCTTTTGTTTCATTTTAATTAGTGTTTAAATTCTGCATATTGATTTGTGATTGGTTAGATTATTTTGGGATTTGTGATAAAACATGTTTTAATTAGATAAAATATAAAATTTAGTGATTTCTTAAACTATATATATGAAAAGTCGAAAACATTAAATATAACGAAAATAGGAAGGTGGATTGATTAGCTAGAAGTGTACGAAATTTATCTTCAAATTGTTCTTTTGTAAATTATAACAAATGGCTCAGTTTTGGGTTGACAAGTTAATATAATTCATATGTTAAAAAATATATATATAACGAATTAGAGGGATAATGTAAAAAAAAAAAGAATTGACTTTTTACAAGTAGTACTTTAGATATAAATCTATTTACTGTTGATTATTAATGATCTTGGGAATGAATTGAGATACTCAACTTATTATTTTTCAGCTAATTACAACCTCGTAAATGAAGTTACAAGTACTTATGTTTTTTTTTCTTTTTCTTTTCCATGCAAGATACTAACAATATTGATTTAAAGAATAAGAACAAAACAAGTTTAGTCAAATAATATTCTTAAACATGTTGATTACTTAATTTCATTGCTATAAATAGAAAGTATGGTTCTTCTTCTTCCTTTCAATAAAACAACGACTCTCTTATATTTCTCTCTCAGTCTCTTATATTGCTTCTTCTTCATTTTAATAATATGGATAACCATCGGAGGACAAAGCAACCCAAGAACAATCACAATGTTAGTTGTTCTTCTTCTGAAGGTAAGCTGATTTCATAGAAGTTGTTATTCATTTAACATTTCCATATTTTGAGAAATACGAATTTTTATTAATGAATACAGAAGTGAGTACTCTTGAGTCACAAACTGTGAATATGAGTCAAGAAGAAGAAGCTATGGTTTGTAGAATGCATAAGCTTGTTGGTGACAGGTTTGATCTTTAATTTAACTTATTAATGACTAAATTATTTTTCAAGTAATCATTTAGTTAACACTATAGTGAAATTTTTTATAAAAATTGTGTTTTCTTTTGTCCTATATTAATTGGTGAAAGGTGGGAACTTATAGCTGGAAGGATTCCCGGAAGAACTGCAGAAGAAATTGAGAGGTTTTGGAACATTAAAACTAATCGAATGTAGTTTCATTCATTGTTTCAGTTATATTTATATTTACTAATTTATTAATAATAAAAGTGAGGAAGTGTCTTTTGTAAATTTGTTAAGTCTATATCTACTGCATTCATGAATTATAGAGAAATTGCATAGTTCGACTATATTTGGAAACTATAGAAATTGCAGAGTTCGACTATATTTGGAAACTATAGAAAATTTTCATTTTTTTTGGTCAAAATTGGATCGACAAGATCTAATCCATAGCTTTAAATCCACCCTTAAAATTTTTTTTTTAAGTTACCATTATGCAACGGGTAGGAATCGAATCTTGGTGCCAATTCATTATCTAGATCATCCTAACCACCAGACTGAAAGCAACTCGGTAAAAAATTTTAATAGTGTTTGAGGGATATAAGAGTAAGATTGAGTTATGCATCTGATTTTTTCGATTTAATTGTTGATAATAAAAAACTTTGCAGGTACTTCAGTATATTTTGATTTGGTAGTCTAGTATATTAAAATTTGAGTTTCAAGATTTAGTTTATAGATAGAAAATTTGAGAAGTAAAAAAGAAAAACACTTGTATCCCAAATATTTAACACTGGTGGACTACAAATTTAGGGCCTTCCAAGTGAAAAAAAATAACATCGTTGGACTTCTCCTAACAAATAAGGCTGTGTGTAATTTATAGGCCCAAATTGTATATTGACTCAAATGTTTTTATATACTTGATACAAATTTGAATAAGTCAAAGAAGTTGAAAAATTGTAAATAATCTATTTCATTCTAGAACAAAAGTTAATCTAAACGTGCAATTTTTTCTTCTACTGCTTACAAAGCTTGACACGTTGAAAGTGGCAAACAACCTACTTCAAAACAAAAAGTGGACGTCGTTTTACAAGTCATAAAACGACATGCTGTCTTCAGGTCCCACGCAAACATTTACATTTTTGTCGCTAATGCTATTTCACCTACTCCACACACACTTATATAGAGTTTGTTCCGTAACCAAACACAATGTATGTTGAGACAAATTATACTAAACAAACAAAATGTTGAAATGTATAATTGTTGTTCCTTGAAACTTAGGAAGCTTTTTGTGTAGGCATGATCATCCAGTTCGAACCGAAAATAACCAAACAAACGGAACCAAAATTTTCAGATTTTAGACTAATTTCGGTTTATAGTCTAAAACCAATCGGATGTGGTTTAATATTGTAAACGATTATCGATTTTACCGGTTCGATTACCATAAAAACCATCAAAATATTACTTAAACTGAGATGTATTTTATGTTTTGTACTGAACTGAAATAAACCGAGAAAACCAGAAATTAAAAAAAAAAATCGAACTGAAAAGAACGATATATTTTTGTAAAAAAATTTGGAATAATTTTAATAAAACAAAAATGTCAAAATCCTGAAAAAACTAAATTAATCCGATCCGAACCTATGGAATGCCACACCTAGTTTTATGGGTGACAAAGAAACGGACGTTTTGTACATGTAAACACAAGTAATAATATGTCTCATTACAAAACAATCTATTTGTGGAAATCTATGGTTGACTATTAAGACAATATGCAACCACACATCATCTTCTCCTAAGTGGATCTTAAATACACAATATAAAGCTCAAGACAAATGCCATGTACATACAACAATTGAGACAAAAGCATCAAACTAAATAAATAAAAACATTACATACACAAACACAATTACACAAATACCACATTTGCTTATACAAACCATGAATATAAATATTTAGTGTTTGCCATTTTGCATTAACTCTGGTTTGTGATCTTTCCACTTTTGAGCCACAAGAGTAAGTGCTTTACTAGAAGAACCATCATCCTTCATAACCCTTGAAGCTCCTTCTTTCATTTCCTTCATTTTGTTCCTCACTCCTTTACCTTCTTCACCTTCCATCAATCCTTTAACCACTCTTATAACCTCTTCTTTCCTCACTAACCCATCCTCACTGACCCGAACCCTAATAGCTACTTGAACATCTTCACTCAACAAGATCGCATTCATCTTTTGTTCTGCGTATAATGGCCAAGCTATAAGTGGAATACCACTTACTATACTCTCTAGAGTCGAATTCCAACCACAATGACTCAAAAACCCTCCGGTTGATGGATGGGCTAAGACTTGAGCTTGTGGAGCCCAAGATGGAACCACAAAACCTCTATCTTTGGTCCGTTCTAAGAAGCCGGATGGTAAAAATGTTAATGGATCGGTTTGACTATGTGAATTAAAATATGATGATGCAGCAACACCACTAGGACTTCTAATGACCCATAAGAACCGTTGCTCACTCTCTTCAAGACCAAGAGCTAGCTCATTGAGTTGCTCACAAGTTAGTGTACCACCACTACCAAAAGACACATACAAAACCGAACCAAGTGGTTGGTTATCTAACCACTTTAAACATTCCGGTTCTTCGGTCTTGTTTGCCTCTTCTTTACCGATATTAACCAACGGTCCAACCGGATAAACCGGTGGTTTATCAGGACCCGGTTCTTGTAGAGCCTTTATAGCATTTGGCTCTAACTCAAAGAAACTATTCAGAAGAATCCCTTTAGCTTCTTTGTACCTTTTAGTATTGTGGAGAAGCCATTTGTATGCATCGTTTGTCCGGTCTTGGGCCGGGTCAAGTAAATCTTTACCGGAAACCGGTACACATCCAGGGAGCTTAACCGGTTCGGTTAAGTCCCTATACTCACACGACACCGTTTCATCTAATTTTGGCAAATGAAGAAACAAGGACAAAACGTTGGCAGTTGATGGATAGAAAATATATGGTGACACGTGGAATTCTCCGGCGACGTCAAAAGCGTCGGTACCAAAAAGATCAACAACAAGAGCCTTAGGCAAACGAGCTTCCGCTTCAAAAGTGTTGAACACTTTCCTAAGCTCCGGGTTTGAACGAGTCACGGTGAGGGAAATCCGAGTTTCCATACGAGTTGACGACGGAAGATCGGAAAGATCAGCCGGAGGAAGAAATATTGAAGATATTGAAGAAGGAAGAGAACTAAGAACAAGTTTTTGAGCTTTTGACGGTGGTCCTTCACCGCCGACGACGAATGTGACGGTGAAACCGTGACGATGAACAAGTCGTTTAGCAAACTCGATGAGTGGGATCAAATGACCCATTCCTGGACTTGGAATGATCGCAACATGAGGTGTTTTTGAGTTCTCCATTGATGCAAAGATTGAAGACTTGTTTTTTTCTTTTTCTTTTTGTAGTTTGTGATTATTATTGATTATTATGGCATTTTATAGAGAGTTCGTGTGAATCATTGAAGGGAAATCTATTTTTATATTTATTTGTAGTGTTTTGTCGAATGTTCTTTGTTGCCACCATATTTTAATATAAATAATCTAGAAATCTCTTTATCTAAAATTTTGCCAAAAAAACTCTTAGCCTCAAAATCTAGATTTAAAATTATAAGAAGGAATTTTATGGAAAGAAAGAAATAAAGAGAATTTTTCATATTTTATTTTAGGTAAATCACTCAAATGTAAAATAATTTGTGAATCTTCTAAAATTAAACACACATAATCCTAGAAATATTCATAGCCTGTTCTAGTTGAAGAATTTGTTCTTATTTTTTTCTAGATCATTAAATCATAAAACAAATATTTCACTCATAATTTTAGAGGTTTGTTTCAGGATTCTTGCCTTTATAAATACTAATTTGCTTGAGTGGTTTTCGCACCTTCTTTAATAAAACTGTAACTGACAAAAAAAAAGGAAAACGTAAAACGTCAAACATTGGATAGACAAGACTAAATCCATAGTCTAAAGTTCATCCCTAAAATTTTTTTTTAAAATTATCATAATATAACGAGTATGAATCGAATTCTGGTGTCAAATCATTAGTTGGATTATCTTAACCACCATATTAAAAACAACTCAACAACGTTAAAACGTATCCACAATTTTAAAAATTAGAACTAAAAACATTTATAGTCGTATAACCTTGTCTTAGATAGTTTATAATTTTAGGTTTAGATTATGGATCATAATCTTTTTAAAAATTTGATCGAAAAAAATTCATCTGTAGGTTTTTTTTCTATTACTCAAATTCTTCTTTCTTAAAACGATAAATAATATTATATTCGATTGTGCGATATTTTGAGTCAAATTTTAGTGTTTGTCCATATAATTGTTGAGAAAAAAGATGAGAAGTTGCGATTGTAAAGTTATATGACACATAATAATAATAATAATATAAGTAATAAAATATGTTCAATTATTGGAGAGGGTGGTACAGAGAAATTGATGAGGACTATCTTTCTGGTGACTGTATTTTGTGGGTCAAAATATTTGTGCGTGTGAAATGTATTTGGTTCACGTGTAAGAGTGAACGTGATGAAATGCAAACGTAATGCTTTCGCAATGATTTCTTTTATCACTCTTGCTCTTATAATTTGGTCGACAAACCTCGATTTATAGCCAAAATTTATATTTTAAAATTCTTTTTTTTATTTTTTTGTATTAGAGAAGAATCGAATTCTGATATCTGAGGAATGCTAAAATAATATTACTAGGCCACACATCCCTATGCAATGATTTTTTTCTATCTTTTTTCTTTTATTTTCTATAATAATTTCACCACCTCGTTTTATTGCTATTAATTTCCATTATCACAAATTTGTTCCCTTATTTGCCAAACATTTGACTATATGCAAATTCTTAAAACAATTTATTGGCGAGATGAAAAGGCATATAATCATCATCCATAGATTAGACTTCAGCATTTATTTGAGTGAAAAGGTGAAAAGTGTGAATTATCTCAAATCCCATCAATTTGTAATGATTTTCTATATTGAATATGTCCCGCAAAATCATAATTAACATAAAAGCCTACTAACTCATTGTTTTGATCATTTTATATTATTTATTTATCTTATCAATACGATTTTTGTATCATAAAATTTATAATCATATAAAAAGAGACTCATAAGTGGTTGGAATTCAACAACGTTTTATTTTTGTTAAATTTTTTCTGTCAGATTGAATGAGTCTATAAAAGAACCAAAGTCTATAAAGTTGTCTGCATAAATACAACTTTCAAACAGATATGTTTCATAATTTCGTACAGATATTTATTATATATTTACGAGATATATAATAATACAGTTGTTATAGATTGTGAATGAGGCAAATAAATATATAAAAAAAATTATTTATTTGTACACTATTATTAAATCGTGAATTATTTGTTTGGACATCTGCCAAAAGATTCTGAAAATACCAAATGCTCATCGTATGGCTTACGTCATTAGTGACGACTTACAGGTAACAACGGACAAAAAACGTCAAGACGACGGTATTTGATTAAGTAGAATGACACGGTGTTTTTTTTGCTGTCCATTAGCCTTAGCCTTTATAAATGACGTCGTTTGATTTCTTTGAAGGCTCAATATCTGGGATATAATTGACCTTTTCCTATACGTTTGTAAACCCAATACAGGCCCAATATCTGGGATTTACTTGACTTTTTCTATAGATTTTGTATACCCAATACAGGCCCAATATTTGCAAATATTTTAGATGATTTTTGTGACATATAAAGGCTCATTTAGAGCTGGCCATTCGGTTTAAACCGAACCGAACGGTTCGCTTTAATCGGTTTTCAGTTTTTTGGTTTTCCAAAATTGATTCCATAAACCGAAATAAATTTTCAGTTCGGTTCGATTTTCATATAATTATATTGGTTCAGTTTTTTCGGTTCGGATTTTCGGCTTTTTCAATTTAATACTAAATTTTCGATTTTTGTAAACCGAACGGTTCTAGGTAACCGAACCGACCGAACCGATAACCGAATTCAAATTTGATTAAATTCTGATCGGTTTTAATGATAAAACCGAAATTGGACCGAAAATCGAAAATTTTGGTTTGGTTGGTTCAGTTTTATCCGATGGCCCTGGGCTAGCTCATTAGATCATTATTGGTGAACTACAAAACTTACATATACAACAAGTGGGAAAACGAATAGCTATAAACCGGAACTAACTATACTATATGATCAACATCATGGTATCTTAACCGGTTAAATCGAATAATTCTTGTTCCCGGTTAAGCGTGGTTTCTACCATCACATCATTCCATGAATCAATTGGACCAGGTAAGCACCAATGCAGACAATCATTCTGAACACGACTCTTGTCCTTAACTCCAGCAAATGGATTTCGATGTCTGTACGGTCCTGGATGTCCATCTGGTCGGAGAAGAGACATACCAGTTGTGTCTAAAAGTCTGATGTTGGAACCTAAACCAAAACCTTTCCCAAATTTCTGAAACACTTCAAGCTCAACATCACGCATCTCATCATCAACAGTTTTCATTTTTGCTTCATCTTCTTTAAACGGCATTGTTCTGTTGCAGTACCCACCAGTGTTCCACTCTCCGTTTTCGAAATGGTCAGGTGTAGTGGTTCGGAACAGAATTAGAGGCTTGTGAGTTGAGTTAAGGACAAAGTCACGAAGAAGGTTTAAGGTTTTGCGGTAGGAGTAATCATAGCCAAGATCTGTTAAGTTGTTTCTACCTTGACAGTAATGGCAGCCTGTGATTGTGTTGTTTTCATGGAATATTGTAGCTTTAAGGAACCATTTGCCTCCAGAGATGACAACGTAATCGAAATTCTTGTATTGGACTGTCCATTTGTGGTCGAGCTGGTCAAGGTAAAGCTGAATATCAGAGTTGTCAGATGTTTGCGATTCGACAAGGAAAGGAGACCAAACAACTGAAAGTGTGAAGTTATGTTTAGGAAATCTCCAAATCTTCGATCTAAACTCCTTATCATGATAAACTTCCTCTGCTTCTTCTACCTAAGAAACAAAGATCTTAACCATTAGAATCAAAAACCTTAATTCCTTGTAGTCTAAGGAAACTTCCATTGATACAAAACAAACCTGAGAGAGAATACAGATAAGTGATTGAACATGATTACGAGCAATCGAATCACCAATGAAAGCCCACCATTTGTTCTTCACTGTATCTAGAAACTGTGATGGACTAAACCTTGGAAGATCACAATCACGAGGTTTCCATCTCCAAAAGAGATAATTCACATCTGGCCTTCCATTCAACAAACAATTCTGAAAATCTTGAATGTGATGACATGATAAATTTGTATACAAAGGACCTGATGGATCTGGTACCCAATCTCCAATGAAAAGATCACACTTTGCTACTGAAACTGCAAAAAAACGTTCAAACACATTCAATCAAACATAACGTTTACACTCTCTGTAACCCTAAATTACAAGTTTTGTTTCGTTTGGTAAAATGAATAGCTCTTGAAAGTTAGGGTTTCCAAAATTGAACACACAAACAAACCCTAAAACCTTCACAATTTTCCATCGAACTTTCTCATGATTCTTGGTTTAGCATAAACAAATCTTTCTCGAAATCAATTCGAATTGAAGGAGTAAGCAATGGAACAAAGATTATACCGTTTCCAGTAGCAGATTCCGGAGATTTTGGGGAAATTGGAGAAACGGCGAAACTGGAGATGATGAAACAGTAAGCTAGAGCAACAAGAGAGAAGTAGATGAAGAATTTTACAAAGGTTCGATGGCGATAAGTGGAGGTAACAGAAGAAGAAGAATCATCTTGTTGTTCATCAATTTTGGCGCCTTTTGGGGTATCAAGCAATACAAAGGTTAACTGTTGTTCCATTGAAGAAGAAAGAAGATAGTGAATTTGTTGTTGAAACTTATTCAATGATTTTATATTCAGCTTCTTCAAAGATCTTTTAGCTCAAACCGACGTCGTATAAGAAGATTTTTGTGACCAAGAAATAAATGTTTTTTTTGTTTTTAATTTTTTAATGCAAGAATAATAATTTTGTGACCTGCGGTTTACTGTATTTACACGTTATTCCAATACCATCATTCGAGAATTGTTTAAAGGAACATTGATCATTCGAAGAAACATATTTTTATTGGATGATATTTTCAACATTTGATATTTTTTTGGATGTCTTTTTTTTTGTCAACATTGGAGCACGATTCGCCGGTCTATTAACTAAGTTCCTGCATAATACAGCTGGTAGGACTCGATCCCGCAACTTACCACATGCCATTAGAATAAAAGCCACTTGTATTTTTTTTGGATGTTTTTGAAAACTGTTTTTGTCAACAAAAACTGTTTTTTTTGAAAACTGTTTTTATTTTACGTAAGTGATAATAATATATAGAGTATTATTATATAGGAATATTCACATCTTGACTCGCTATATTTTATCAACGGTATGTATGATATGACTTAATACAAGTTTGGATATTCATCGTTTGTCTTATTTTACCTTTCATTTTTTAAAATTATAATTCAATCCTATAAATCTATAAATAATATACAACATTGTATCTATACATATATTTTTTAAAAATAACCATTCAAAAATTTTAAAATATCTTTAAACTTTGGTCGTATGGACTTCTATTAATTTATTTATCAGCATTTTAAAATTATGATAATTGCAACGATGAATTACATTGCATATTATTCTTTAACTTCAAATGATTAACTTATATATTTAGAGATAAGATATAAGATTGTAAACAAAACCTGTTCGAAGAAAAGAAAAATCCAAAATCCCTATCAATTAGTATGTTACATATTGTGGATTTGTTTTAAAAAATCTAACAATATATGGCGTGCCACAATGGACAAAAATTAAGCTTTTGCTTAGGGCATTTAAATTTTAATTAAAACTTAGGGGCATCTATTTCATCATAAATAATATACATATACATAATAATTATAGAAATATGAACAAATATCTAGATTTTTGTTTAAAAAAAGAAGTTACAATCTATAATGATAATTTAATAGTTTAATGTGTCAATTTTTTCTAACTTGTTCAACTTTTGAAACAAAATGGACTTAAAAATTGTTTTAAAAGATTTTGTTAACTATTTTGGGAAAAAATACAAATTTTATAACTAATATTTTGGTTACTAATTTGTTTTTTATTTATTTGTGATTTGTTATATGAAGATAGTGATTGTTTTTGTAGGTTTTATCTTTGTTAAATTAGGATATTTTTTTTATTTCGCTTATGATAATTGTTAATGTTGGCACGAGACTATATATGACTATGGAAAATTAAAGAAAATAATTACAAATTATACAGTACTAAGAAGTTTGTCATATATGTAATGTATGTGAAGAAGAACATGCAATGCTTTTGGTCCTCACATCTTTTATCTCTATTCTCATCTTTGGTTTTGTCTCCATAGCCGGTTCGTTACAACTTACAACAATACCAACCTTTTCTTCATACATTCCCTTATTTAATCATTAATATGGTTGTGAATTTGAGACTTTGAATATATTGTCACTCGATTTGTGAATTATGTGACATCATTTCTTATATTAATCAAGAATAGTTAAAGAGTTCTGTAGGAGATTTACAAAATGGAGAATCACATTCAGAAGGAGATATTCTATGTTTCATAATAATTCGATTATTTGTGGACAATCTTTTCTCACTCGTTGAACTCGTGCTCGCTACAAGTTGCTCTTTCCTATTTTCGAATATCTTTGTACAAAATAGTGATACATGAAAAATAAACGATTGGACCACGAGGCCTGTTAATATTAAGAATCTAACAACTATTAACATGAACTATAATTCTTATAACTGTGTTAATATATATTCGACGAGTAGAGAAAATCATCAGTATAATTGAAAACAAAATCTGAGAACAATTTACAACATAAAATAAACAAATATATATAACGTGAAGAAAAAAGAGAAATCCAGAATTATTTCCAAATTGATTTGTACAAAGTTGATAAACTCTACAAAAATATATCATGAAAGCTTGACAAAATCAGTAAGTTTCTATAAAAAAATCTTGACCAAATATTGTGAAAATCATTAAAAGTCTATAAAACTTATGAAATTCTGTAATTGTCAAAGTTATTTAAAGTCTCTATAATTCCTAATTGAATCATCGAAGTTAATAAGTTTTACCTGAAGATTTTCACAGATTTTTTTATAGATTTTTAATTAGTTTTGAGTATTCTAACATATTCTTATATGCATAAATTTTCAAATACAAACATATTAAAAATATTAAATAGTATTTTATTTTGTATTTTTATTTTGTACTTTTATTTTGTATTTTTATTTTGTATTTTTATTTTTATATTCTATAAATTGTATTTAAAAAACACTCAGAAATTATAAAATTTCTCAAAACTTCAAAATATGTCAATTTTATATTGCTTTCTATTATTTTTTACTATTTTATTATTTTTCAGATTTATCACTCTTAATATATATTTGTAAAAAAAATAATAATTATATATATTTTTTTAATCACAGTGAATAAAATACTCAGTCAAGATATATATATATATATATATATATATATATAAATATAATAGAAAGCAATATAAAATAATATAAAGCAATATAAAATAACAAAAATTCATTGATGCTGCTTCGAGTTTTAGGATGCTGCTAAAGAGTGATCAGAGAGATTGAACATTGCTGCTGCTTCCAGTTCCGGAATAGAGGCTTTAGTTAAGGCAGCTTGTGATTCAGCCGCCATTTTGGCAACAGCAAAACATACAAATTGGAGATAATACGCAATGTACCAATTTGGTGATATTGTTTAGAAAAGCGTGCGTCATTTAACGCATCAGAAGTCCTTCTAATCATCAGGTATGAAAATTTTCTCCTCAGATAATTTGTTGCACTACCCACTCCTTCATCAATGGACTGAAACATAACAAAAGAATGGGCTAACTAGATTGCTTCATGTTATAAAATTCGTTTTAAAAGAAACTCCAAAATCCAGTAAAGCTGACCTTTGTGTAGAACTGAATGGCTTCGTCAAAATTTCTTTGAGTGAAAGCTGAATCACCCAGTAAACACTAAGACAAGACCTAAAAAACAGGCAAATTATTATATCTATACCACTTAGATCTTTGTATCCACTTAGAAGATCTATACCTGATCTTCTTTGTAGGCAAACCTCTGTATGAACCCAAACAAATAGTCCAAATCTTGTGCTGAATAAGCCAATTCAAGAGAAGACATCTGCTCACAGAAATCAATACAATCTTCCACCGAATGTCTTTCATCTGCCACCAAAGGTTCACCTTCTTTTATGCCAATTCCAAAATCATACTATTTAACATTAAAAATATTAAATAGTATTTTATTTTGTATTTTAATTTTTTATATTCTATAAATTGTATTTAAAAAACACTCAGAAATTATAAAGTTTCTCAAAACTTCGAAAATGTCAATTTTATATTGTTTTCTATTATTTTTATTACTTTCAGATTTATTACTCTTGATATTTATATCTGTAAGAAAAAAGAATAATTCTATATATATTTTTAATCACAGTGAATGACTTTGAAAATACCTAATCAAGATAGATATATATATATATATATATTCTTATATATATATTTAATCATAGTGAATGACTTTTTAAAATCATGGATCCAATAACTTTAGATTTATAAAGATTTTAGAAGAGGTTTTACAAATATATAAACTAATAACACCTAACTTTAATAAAGTTTTGAGAAATCTTAGTTTAATAAAACTATAATCTTAATAACACATAACTCCTTATAACTCTATCTAAATAGCGTAAACCAATAAAAATTATTAAAAACATAACAAATATAAAAACAAATAAAAGTTACTTGTTGCTTTTTGTACCAGCGTTGCACCAAGTAAATTCTTAATCTTTGGTTTACATATATGTTACATAATACATAATTTATATGAGACTTTATCATTCGATTTGCTCATTCTTTGTATTCTTATTTGTATAATATAAAAATTTTAAAAACAATGTACGTAAATGTCAATAGTTTGAAATGTATTTCGGGAGCTCAATATTCAGTGAAGATAATAAGGAGATAAACATTTAACAACTTAACTAATATATCTACTCCATAAAATCGAAAAAATTATCTAAGACTAACAGATAAAATTTATAATTATACTATAATTATTATATATATAAAAAAAGGTTTGGATCTCTCTTGTAGTGAATGCATCTTAACATACCACATCATCAAAAGAAAAAATATGAGACCCAATCTTATCATCTTCAACTTAATCTTATTGTACTTCTAGCTTCATTGATTTCAAAAATTATTGACAAGAAGATAGCTTACATTCTTACTACTAAGGTATTTGTTTTCCTTTATTCAGCATTGTCCAAATTCTTGTCTGACTAATATTGATGCATTATGTGGTCTATAAGTTATGTATGATGTAACAAATATCTCGTTCTTGCTTTCATCCATTGTTATTATTTACTATGTGAGCAGCACGTATACACCTCGGCTTATGTAATTAGTTCAAAACCTAGAAAAAGATATTACATTTGTTTATTTTTTTCTTTTGTCAAGGGAGACTACATTTATTTGTTTTTTTCTTTTGTCAAGGGAGATTACATTTGTTATTCTTGCAAAAATCAATGTTCTTCGGTGTTTCAGTTCAAACGAAGACTATCTCCACATAATTATTGTTTTAAATCTCTCTTACAATTGATTTCTACTCTTTTGGTATTAAGTAAACCGATAAAAATGCTTCTACACATAAATTGTCCTACATACTGGACAGCTTTTGTTTCTATATAGCCATAATGTAAATAAATTGAGGAATTAAGAGAATAAGATTTAAGAATGGATAAAATTTTTAAATTGATGTGAATTTGGAAAAGAGTAATCGTATAAATTGTTTTTCCATATATTTCAATCTTCATTTTTTTAATATTTTAACCATAACATCAATTTTATAAATAATTTCGGAAAATAATATCGCAGCATAGTATTCCATCAAAATCTACCATGATCACAAATAGAAGAAAACCAAATGAAAATATTACAAATCTTAAACCGAGATTACCCGGTTTTGTATAGTGTCATAGCCCCCAAACCGGTTCTGGTTAGTACCGAGTTCGAACCAGCTAGAGGGAGTTAAGAAAATAGAGTCTACATCTACTATTAAGCCCTCCAAAAAAAAAAAAAAATTATCGACATTTCCCAAAAGATAAAAAGGAAAAACACAAAACAATCGTTGAATCAAAATCCACCGATGTCATGAATAAAAAGCACACTTTACAATTTTTATATAAAAACAAATAAATAATATGAAGACAGAAACAAGATGCAGAATCGTTTGATCTTGAACTTGAAGGAGCTTTCATGTAGCTAATGATCTTGGAACTCTCATACCAAATCCATGCTTCACCTTCTGAATCCTGTTTCAAGTAAAAACACAAACATGTTAACAAAACCAGAGAATTGAAAGACTGTTTATAGTGTCTATAGTTTGCTTACGTTGGTGCTAATTTGCCAAGGCTTTTAAGTTCTTCTCCTGAATCTCTATCAAGTATTCTCCCTGATATATCAACTATGTAAGAACGGTTCTTGTCTTTAGGAAGACCACGACCCACAAGTAACTCAAAGTCTCTCTTGTGAAGCTCTCTTCCATTCACATACACATCTGTGTTTCCTGCTGCACAGTTTTCCGGCATTGGAGAGCTAAACTCTTCAATAAATGGCTACAACAAATCCATTTCTATGTCAGTTTCATGTTATTGTTTCAATGATCATTTGCAGAGAACAATGTGAAGAAAAAGGAACTTACAGGTACTATACCGAGACATGGTTTGCCCATCACACCCCAGAAACCAGCTCTGGAGTCATACCTGAATCAGAGACATATATTAGAAACTGAAAAAGGGAAAAGAGCAGAAACAGACAAGGTTAAAGTTCATGACATTACCAATACTTTCCAGCTTGGATTGGTCCAGCTAATTTCTCAGCACTGGTAACCATATCTTCCGGGATAAGAATTCCATTAACCCAAACCTCTAATGACTTCATCTCATCTTCATTTTGATCAGTAGAGGACCTTGTTGTGATCTGTGTAGAACCAGACTCATTACCATTTCTGCTTTTTGGTCTGTTGTTGTCTTCTTTTCCATTTGAGTACGTTGATTCTTCAGAGATCTCGGTGTTAGAGTATCCGTTGTAAGAAAGCTCTGTCTCTGTAGCTACTGATTCCGGTTGCAGCGAGTCCTGTTTCATAAAGGACTCTTTCTTATCCGGCTTGTTGTAACCTAACTGCGCCATTCCATAAGCGAGAGCAGCTCGGTTTACATTAGAATACTCAAAAAGTTCAAGGAGACTGGCACTCTCAGAAGCAGTAGATTCAGGAGCTTTTGAGCCTTTTGCTCGTCTACGAACAGATTTGACCTTCTTCTGTTGTTGTTCACTAGACATGTTTGATCTTTCGTCGTCATCTGAGTGTTGAGATTCAGAGCAGATGCTTTGCGCAGTATCCCCACAATTTCTTGATTCCTGTAGTGGTTCTTCATCCTTACGTGGAAATTCACTACCTGTGTTGTTGAAATCAACAGAAGAGGGTTCCTCTACAACCACTGTATTCGTTGTGCTTCTATCATCAACCTCTGGAGAGACAGGGTTTGGTTCCTCATTACCAGATGAGAAAACTAGTTTCTTATCGATGATTGTGAAGCTAATATATTCAGAACATGCACCACATTGCAGCTTATGTTGCCTTTCCTGAGCCAATAACTTCTTCTTAGGCAAGTAAAGCAGCTCAAAACAACTATGACAAGCTATAAAAGGAGCACCACCAGCAAGAGGATGGCAACGACGAGCATCAGTATCAGAAACAGCTTTCTTAACATACCCACGAGCAAAAGCACCACCCATTTCAGAATCAAGATCACTTGGCCACCTTGCAAAAGCACCTCGAGGACCTGGAGAGCCCATCGAAGAAGGGAAACTCGAACTGTTGTTATAAACATGTGGACTATATGATGCTGTAGATTTCTCGCCACGATGGTGAGAAGAAACAGGGCTATAAGGAGGCATATCACTGTACTGCGTTGAAAGTTTCTCGCCACGATGGTGAGAAGAAGCAGGGCTATATGGAGGCACATCACTATATCTACTCGGTGTAGCTGGAAAAAATGAATGTTGCTCAACTATATCAGGACCAATATCAACATATTGACCTCCAGGATATGGACGAGTCATCTGATTAGGATAATGACCAGGAGGATACCAAGTTGGGTTAGGATTTGGAACAGGAGGTGGTCTTCTATGAACTTGAAACCCATACGGATCTTGATAAGCTTGAGGATACATTCCATGAACTGGTCCAGCATAAGGAAATGGCTCTGGATATAGATGGTAATAAGAAGGTCCAGGATTAGGATTAGGACCATGAAGATGAACTGGTCTGAGAAATGGTTGATTCTGATCTTGTTCTTTTGCAGTATTACCACCACGAAGAAGATGATCTTTGATTGAATCTAACCTTCTTAAAAGCTCAGCTCGCTCTTGCTCTGTATACTCAATTGGATTGCTACTTGTATTCTTAAATGAAGAATCTGATCCATAATTTGGCTCTCCAAGCTCTTCATTTCTCAAGCTTTTTCCAGATCTTTGAGACTCAGCTCGTGTACTCGAGTGTTTCTCCTTTAACCCAGCTTCTTCTTCGCTTCTAGATGAACCAGCATCTGATCTACCATCTGATTCAGAAACATCACCTCGTGACCTCATCAGCTTCTTCTCCAATTACCCAATTAGGGTTTTGTTTCTATATTTCAACTGCAATTCACATAAGTTCCTCCAAAATTCAAATAAAATTCAACAAATTGAGAAGCTTGACTTCATGGGCAAATCATAGACTCGATTTCCTCAAACTTTTCCAGATTTCTCGATAAACAAACAAAGATTCAACAGCTAAAAGAAGTAAAAAGCTAACGAACCTTTAAAAATGGCGTCGCTGAATTAGGTGAGCAGATAGAATTGATTATCTTCCGGTGGAAATAAATGACACAAAATTCAATAAACCAAAACCTTAATCAACTCTAAGACGTTATTGTCTTATCGAAGTTAAATTAGGATTAAATGTCTGATTACCGACTAAACAAATTGAGCTGGAAGATAGAAGAAAAATTTATTTTTTTTAAAAAAAGTTTAGTTTTCTCGCATTTTTTCCTTCGCTTTCCCGGGAATCTTAAGAGAACGACAAATGAAAACTTTGAGAAGAAGAGATTTGAATAAATCGAGAGGGGAAGATAAACAATTGAAGCAAAAAAAATCAAACTTAGAGATTTTGGTTTAAATGTTGTGAATTTTGAGGAAAGAGATGAGCGCGTAGGTACGAAAGCGCGTGAGGGTAGAATCAGACTGATCTCGTTGAGAAGACCAGGTCCCGTTGACCTAGGGATAAGCAAAACGACCAAATAGTTAAAATTAATGTTTTTTATTACAAATATATTCTAGAAATTTGCCGACAAGTAAATAAATACGTTCTTATTTCACATTTTTCCAAAAAAGTGAACTTACAAGAGAATGAATATTCAACTAGTAGAAAAAAAAAATTGTATTTGTACATTTATCGCGTCAATACTAAGATTTATTACGATTTTTTTTTGTAAAAAATTACCTCTTAATTATAGTTTAATAATTAGGAGTTGTTAACATATTTTTCTCTTAGTTATAGTTTAAATTTTAGGACGGATGATATAGTCAATATGTAAGCTATTTACCATGGAATATATTATCTATGAAAACATTTGATTCTTCAATTTGACTTTCTAAACTATACAAAACATCTGCATCAGCAATTATATCAATACAGTTTAATCTTTAACTTAAACTTTTTCATAAATTTTAAATAATACAGATATCAAATTTTGGTATAATATATTGTAGAAAAGAATATTTTAAATTCGTAATTATTCTAAAATTTTAAATAATGTCTTTTCAAATCTCATACAATAAATAATTTAGAATTTGCATCGGAAAAAACTTATGGTACTTTTGTGTGTGTGTGTCTCTACGAAGACAAACTAACTAGTCAAACGAGAATCTGATATTGATCTAATCTTTTTGTATGTATTAAGAAAAAAAAAATATACATTACATTACGTCAAGTTAATGTTTCCATGTTACACAAAAGACGTGCTCTCAAACTTCACATTTTATTCATTTTTATATTCACAACTTTCCGTGTTGAAAAATTGATATAAAAATCCAAAAATAAACCAACTTAAATCCTAAACTTTAGGATTAAAAAAGTCAACCTTTCAAACGTTAAATTTAAGTGTATAGTGCTGTAAATGTTCAGAAAAATGTTGCGGCTAAAATTGATCTCATAGTGTTAATTTATAAGTCGGCTTCTGACTTTTATTTTGTCATAAGTAACAAAAGCTACAGCCTGTAAAGTCTTGTTTTTTGCACTCTCATTTATTGTCGTTGAGTTCCACATTTGACTAACCCGTAGCTTGTAGTTTGCAGTTTCTGGATGTAGTTAACACTTAACAACGTTGACTAATACGAGGTGTTTCGGGCTGAAGTTTATTGATTAATGGGCTGATTAGTTTGGGCTCATATCAGGCCCATTATATGGGCTTGAGATATTCAAACAAAATATTACATCTTAATTATTGGACAATATTTAGTGGGTATGAGCTGTCGTACATTTTTTTTTGTGATTTATTGACTTATCACATTAGAATAATACCATAAGGCTTTCGGTATTTGATTCGACTGTGGTCCGACAACTACTTTTATACACATCCACTTGTATTTTCTTTTCTCTTCAATTAATTATTAAAATTCATTACAAAAGTATAAACTGAAAGCCAAATTGCTTTTAGTCTGGTAGTTAGAATGATCCAGTTAATGACTTAGTGCTAAGATTCAATTCTTATTTGTTGTATTATAATAACTTAAAAAAGGATTTTAAAAATGGATTTTAGGCTACGGATCGAATCTTATCAATCCAATGTTGACAAAAAAAAAATATAAACTGAAAAGAGCTATAGAATTTGAACACATTTTATTTTTCAAAAGGAAAAAATCACAAAATGATTCTCATTTTCGTTTTCTAAATTATAGATTTAGGATTTAGTATTTTATATAAATATAATTTTATCATTTTAAAAATATCAAAAAAGTACCTAAAATTAGTAGTTTCATAACTTTTTTATTGATATTGTTTTTAGAAGTAATGATAGTTATGTGACTTAACATCAAACTCGACGTTGTCTTTTTTTTTTTTTTTTTTTTTTTTTTTTT
>OVAX01002223.1:0-11321 GCA_900406405.1 Lepidium africanum | reverse complement strand
GTTTTTTTTTTTTTTTTTTTTTTTTTTTTTCTTTTCTTGCTAATATATTAAAGAGTATGGCCCCTCCAAAATCTGAAAAGACAAGAAACAAATTTGATAGCATAGTTGCAATATATTTTATTACATAAACATGATATCATCTTGGGAATAGTTAGGTTCTATTTTGTTACAAAATGAAAATGTATGAGAGAAAGATTTCAAAATAATTTTTCTTTAATAATTTTTTTTCTATTTTAAGCCCAACATTATTTAATAAAAAGTACATATTACTATTTCATTACTAGTACAAAACTAATCATAAAATAAGTACAAAATTTTGCAAATATATAGCAAATAACTTTCTTAAAATGTTTTAAAAAAACTTTCTTAAAATGAACGCAAAATTTATGTGAATTTTGTGAGAAACAGAGAAAGTATTACAAATTAAAATTTATTGCAAATAACTTTCTAAAATGAGCCCAAAATTTATGTGGTTACAAAAGCTACGTCCTTTTTTCTGACCAAATTGATTAAGCACAATCAGTGGCAGTATCACTACGTGGCGTTGATATATAAGGAGACTATATCTTACGCGCTATATAAAGCGCGTTGGATAAGATAACAACATATGACTTGTTTTGCAGATCAGTCCTTTATATAATCATTTGTTTTAAATATATCCCTTAACTTAAAATTAACATTTTGTACCTCTTAATTTAGAGAGTTGACATTCGAGTGTACAACTTTTTGTATTTTTTAAATATCCTTAACCACTTAAATATAATTTTAGAGTGTATAACAAATTTAATATTATACCTTTTTTGGCAATTTGCTATACAAATTACGAATTGAGTGACGTTAGGCATTCAATAATTAGATTATAAAAAATCATAATTATATACGGCGCTACTAACCACCACAGTCAACTTTACTGCAAACGTGCAGATTTTTAATCAGGTGTAGGATAAATTTGCAAATTTCAAAGTAGTGGGCCTTATTTTATGAAATATAGTGAATCAAGGGGTTAATTTGAAAGATTCTGTAAGAAAAGGATGCCATTAAAACGGCGTCGTGATGATTCATTCAGTAGGTTGGTTTTTTTGCTTTGTGTCTATTATCGCCGCCGGGACAGAGAAGGAGAAAAGGGGTTTAGATTTCTCACCAGAAGTTGCTCTGATCTCTCTTCTCCACTCACTCAAGACGTAGATTTCTGTTGGGTTTCGGTCGTTGTTGGAAAGATCGAAGATTTATTTATAACTTTTGAAGATATCGGAAGGATCGTAAATCAAATTGGTGTGGCTATTACACTGATTGGTGAGTTTTTTTGTTAGTAGTGATATTAATCGATGGCATCAGAGGATGTGAAAAGGAGTGAATCAGCAGCTGTTTCAACGATCGTAAATCTGGCGGAGGAAGCGAAGTTAGCTAGAGAAGGAGTTAGAGCTCCTAGTTATGCTATTCTTAGCATCTGCAAATCTCTTTTTGCTGGTGGTGTTGCTGGTGGAGTGTGAGTTATTTATCTCTTTGATTGATTTTATGTTGTTAAATTTGGGGAAAGATCTTTAGAAATGAAGAGTGGGAGTGTACATTTGGTTCTTATTTGATCGAGAACGCTAAATTTGATTAGATTTTGTCCTCTTTAACTATCAGTGTTATTGTTTCTTAGGTTTTCATGAGAAATTAGAACTTTGTTGATGTTGATCTCGTTGCTGACTGCTGAAGATGAGTCTAGTTGATTAGTTCACTTGCTTTTTTTTGCTGCCATGAAAATCTGTGTTTCAATCTGTCCGATGCGGCTTTTATGTTCAAAGGAATAGTGTTGTTAATAAAGGGTTAGAAGAACAAAACAAAAAGCAATCTTTACTTAATTAAGTCGTCTAGTCCCTTTATCTCGGTTTTTGTTCTACATTGAATGAGCAAAGTTCGTTTCTTCTGTTAACATCTCACCGGAAATGTGTGCTATTGTTAGGTCACGAACTGCCGTAGCACCTCTTGAAAGGATGAAGATCTTACTTCAGGTTTTCTTCTATTTTGTTGATTACTTTTCTTTGGAATAGATAAAGGATTGCAGACTTAGCCATTTCATTGCCAATCTATAGGTCCAAAATCCACATAGCATAAAGTACAATGGAACAGTCCAAGGGTTGAAGTATATTTGGAGAACCGAGGGCCTTCGTGGACTGTTTAAAGGAAATGGCACCAACTGTGCTCGTATTGTTCCAAATTCGGCAGTGAAATTTTTCAGCTATGAGCAAGCTTCAAAGTAAGACCTATAAACTTCTTTATGCTCTATTCTCTTTGTTTTTGTTTAGTTTTCATATAAAACATGCACCATTCGTGGTTTTTATTCGATTGATATCTTTGTCTAATCTCTACTTTCTCTCTATTTCTCTCTGCTAGGGGCATACTGTACATGTATCGTCAGCAGACAGGAAATGGTAAATTGATTTCAACATAAGAATTTTATTATATCCTGTTGAGGAATCTGTGCACGGTATTACCTATTGCTTTAGCCTTTACTTTAAGTTTCTAAATGAAGCCTTTGGAGCTGTGCTTTACTCATATCACTAGCCTTTGGCATCAGACTGTGCAATATACTCTGTTTGTAAAGAATATATGGGTCATGGGTTTTATGCTGCCTCTGCAGAAAATGCCCAACTCACTCCTGTTTTACGGCTTGGAGCTGGTGCAACTGCTGGCATAATAGCCATGTCTGCAACATACCCGATGGATATGGTTCGTGGAAGGCTAACTGTCCAGGTAACCTTTTATACCCCAACTTTGTAATTGTTGGAGCCTAATTAGTCATCCTTGTAACTCTATAAACATGGATATGTGCACAGACGGCAAACTCTCCTTATCAATATAGAGGTATTGCCCATGCTTTGTCAACTGTCCTGCGAGAAGAAGGTCCACGGGCCTTGTACCGTGGTTGGCTCCCATCAGTTATTGGAGTTGTAAGTCTCGATTTATTTTCTTCTTAATTGAACTTAATACTACAAATCTTCTACTATATCATGAGACCGTTTTGATTATTGCAGGTTCCATATGTGGGATTGAACTTTGCGGTCTATGAGTCTCTAAAGGACTGGCTAGTTAAAGACAACCCTTTTGGTCTAGTAGAAAACAATGAGCTGACCATTGTAACCAGGCTCTCTTGTGGGGCTATAGCTGGAACAGTTGGTCAAACAATTGCTTATCCTCTGGATGTGATTCGTAGGAGAATGCAAATGGTTGGGTGGAACAATGCTTCCTCTGTTGTTACAGGCGAAGGAAGAAGCAAGGCTTCACTTGAATACACTGGTATGATCGATGCATTTAGGAAAACAGTTCGTCATGAAGGCTTTGGAGCATTGTACAAGGGTTTGGTCCCTAATTCAGTGAAGGTTTGTTTCAAACCATCAAAACTTTTACATATTGTATGAACTTTTGCTTCTCAAGAAAGTGAAAATGTTGCTTTGTGTTGTGTTTGTACAGGTTGTACCATCAATTGCAATTGCATTTGTGACGTATGAGATGGTGAAAGATGTCTTAGGAGTGGAATTTAGGATATCAGACTAAGCCATCTTTGGATATGTTTGGTCGACAAGTAAGCAATATCACTTCTATTTTTGTAGCCAGAGGAGACAGAAGAGAAGTTTCAAAATTTAGGAGGGCTTTATTTATCTCCTTTCAACATTCGTCGGAAGGATAAAAGGCTATAGGACTTAGCCAAACTCTTCTTTTTTTTTTCTACTTATTATAGATTGGATTTTTATGTTTTTTTTCTTTCTAATAAGTCAGTGGCCAAACACATTTGGTACTGCAGATTGTGCTACATGTGTGAGAGCTGTTCTTTTGACATTAAACACTATTGTTATTACTCTTATTGGTAACTTGCAGATTTAATTGAATAATTTCGTGATTCTGTATTTCTTTTAATAAGATTCATTTGTGTGAGTGTCTTGTAAATCGTTGAATACATATATATTATCTGTTTCCTAATAATAGTTATAATTCATGATAATTAATTAAAATGAAAAAAAATTGTAAATAAAAAATAGAAAGTGAAAGCAACAAGAGAACACAGACAAAAAAATGCAGATACATACAGTAAAAAATGTTTGGTAAAAACTGAGCTTTTGCGACTTCTTTAACGCTTGAATCTCGATGTTAAATCACATAACCATCAGTCATTTTTGCTTATGAGTGCAGTTTAATCCTGCATTTTTGTCAACAAACTTCAATTACTCAAAACCTTATCGAAATAAACAAACCTAGCACTACAAATCAAGTATTTTGATGTTCGTTTCTACAGCTTTTCGGTTTAGAATTTGACTTTAAGTAATCGTATAATCTATATGATAATATTTACATTTGAAATTTTAGATTATATATTAGATTTTGTCGATTTAATTGTTAAAAGAAACTTAAGATTCACAGTCTAAGTTTTAAGTTATGAATCAAATTTTGTCGATTTAATTATTAAAAAAATACTAAGAGGGGTTTATTTGAGGGTAGATTTTAATGGATATCTATGAATTTTAATAGATTTACAAATTATGTGTTATTCAATCAATGATTTTAAAATCCATATTTATAAATAATGTGTTATTCAACCATTGATTTTGAAATTCATAATTAAATCATGTGTAATTCAAGCATTGAAATCTAATTTATTAGATCTACAAATCCCTTTTATTTGCTTTTAAAATCCTATAGATTTACAAATAAACAAGGATTTCTAAATCTTTTAAAATCTACCCTCTAATAAATACCCTAAAATTATACCTTCCATTTCTACAGCTTTTTAATCTAGAATCCGACTTTAAGTAGTCGTATAGTCCCGTATAATAAAATTTATAATCAAAGTTTTAGATTATGAATTAAATTTTATCGATTTAATTATTAAAAATTTTTTTTAAGACTCTGGTACGTACCATTTAAGCGTTTTGATGGTACATTTAGCCATATCTGAATCAAGACTCCGTAATTTCACACCACCACAAATGAAATCAATCCTCACCGTAACAATCTTACGTCTTCCCACAGCCAATCCTAGCTTCGTTTTAACTATCACTTTCACCACCAACTTCTTATTCTTGATCTCAACTCGAAGTCTCTTCACCGTCAGATCTTCCACTTGTTTTCTCTTCACTTTCACAGGAACAATCACAACCGTCCGATTCCATGACTTTTCCACAAACCCTTTGACTTTCGTTGACCCAAAACTCGTCTCAAAATCACCATCTCCTACACTTACCGCCACGTCAGCATCGCCGTAATAATACCGTAACTTTCCGTTAGGGTTTTTAAACATTACCCTCGCCGTCGCTTCCGCCGTTAAAAGCGACATATCTTCACCGGATTTTCCGCCGTGAAAGTTGAAATTACTGATTTTAAAAGAAGAGAGACGTACAATGGGAAGTCTCGGACTATACCAAAGGAAGAAAACCGAGACTGTGAGAATAAGAAGGAGAATAACAATGGCGATTGTAATGCATACACAGCAACAAAAGATACGGCAACGACTCCATTGTTTCTTCTTCGTTGGATAAAATGATCCTGGAATTTGATGTTTTGGTCGACGAGGAAGTGTTGATGATCCGATTGGAGTTTCCGGTTCACGATAACCGGGTGGTTTTTGAAGAACCGGTTTAAGTAATTTCTCTTCAGCCATTTCTTCGTCGTTGATTGTTGTTGTTGTTGAGCTTTTGTGATCTCTATCTTTCTCCATGTTTGTATGAGATTTAAAATGCTTTATCAAAAAGATGAATTTGTGATTATATTTGAGAAGTCTTTTTCATTATGATTTGATATGAATCTGTGTATGTATGTAATCTTTCTTACCAACAAAACATTGATAATTAGATTTTGTCCGACACTTTGGCCACTTATTGAAACTTTTCAACAACAAATATATATATTTTTAAATATTACCAATGGCAGTATTTGGACTTGGTCATGTCTCCAGGGTCTTTACGACAGTGACTCATTTGTTTATAGATGTGTCTTCATGGCCTGCATTTTATTATTTTCTCCTTATGTAACAATAGCCTTGGACCTTAGGATCTTTGTGTCAAGGAAGAGATCCATATAGGAACCGATAGACTTTTGTTTTCCAGTCGGTTTTTTCGGTTTTGGATCGGTTTAATTCTAGGACAATGACTCAAATGTATATAGATACTATCATTAGTCCTGTCCACTTTGGGACAAGGACTACATTTTGTTCCTGTTCCAAAATTCACGTATTTTTAGAATGTAAAATTACAAATTTTCTGTTCAGTTCTAAAAATTATATTCAAACGGGTTAGATCTTTGGACTTTGTCATGGCCTGCATTACATGCATGATAGAGATTGAACAATGATTTTTTCCAGTATTTTATTTACCAGGAATCTCATAAAATATTAATTATTGGGAAAATGTTAAACACATATAAGTTTCACAACCGGTCAAAGTATATCGAAAACAGACTGTCTTCACGACTCACGTTTATCAGTCGAGGGAACCACGTCGATGTACAAGAATAATCATAAATCTTAATACATGTAAAATAAAAAATCCAGACACAAAACAACTGTATTGTGTTAGGTACTGATGTCTTCGACGATCCCTTTAGGAGCTCACAACTTTGAGTCTTGTTGGATCTACGATGTTGAGGAACTCGGTAGTATTAATGTTTTAAGGTGTGACTATGGTATGCCTATCCGAATAATTAGGACTCAGGGTGGGGTTTATCAACAAGAAAGTCATTAAGGTGTTACCAGGTTTTGTTTCTGACTATATTAGCAGAAAATAAAATGGTTATAAGGGGGTTCTGCTATGACAGGCAGAACAATATCAAAGCTTTTCATAGGGTTTTGAAATAGGCCAGAGTCGGTAAGGACTAGGTTCAATTCTAGTTGTTTACGTTTCAATCAGCAGCGATATTTATCAATATCTACAGTGGGTTCGCGCTAGATTAGTTTCTGGAGTATTGGGTCTTTAGGCCAATTTCAGTTCTCGCCCAAATAGTCTTAGGGTTTAGTCTCCCACATCTTTTAAGGTATAGAGTTCGGTTTAGGATTTGAGAACTTTTAAAGGTACTAGTTTATCAATTCATTCTCTGCAAAGCTGTAGCTTTATCTCTTTCTTAGGATAGAGATTTTTAAGGGTTTGGTTTAAATTAGACTTGTTGTAATTGTCTTCTTATCTCCTTAATTCCGACTGTAACCTCCGATTGTAACCTCTGGTCATTAATACAAATTACCGTTGACAAAAAAAAAAAAACGAAAGAGCAACAAATATGTCTTTCATTATCTCTACTCCATTCACTAGCTAAACCAAACCCATCAAATATCATCAATCAAAGTGGTTGCAGCACACACTGAATCTCTTCTGATTACATCAATTTCTGCTCATAATGCAGAGAACTACAAATCTAAGTAAAAGATATAGTCTTTATATATATTGGCTTCTCATTTTTGTTACCAAAGTCAGCTAGCAGCAACAGGATCTGTAACTGGAGTGTTTAACAGTTGGTGCTTCATACTTTTACTACCTGATATGTTCTTGTCAACTTGAGAGATGAGGTTCTCTGTTTTACCAGTTGGTGTTTGTCCGGAAACTTTCAGTCGATCCTACACAAGAATAACTTATGTTGTTTATGACCAAACACAGGATTCTGAGTTTGTTCAAAGTGTGTGAGTAGATTGTTACCAGTAAAGTTTCATTCTCCAGTCGTAGTTTCTCAGACTCGTCGTTGAGTTGGCTTAGTTTGGACTTCAGAGTCATGTTCTCAGCTACTAGTGCGTCAACTTTGACAGAGAGTTGTTCAGTTTCAGCCTATGTGAATAACACACACTCCATTGAGTAAATATGATAATCTTTTTAGCTTTATTAACAAAGATTTTGTAGCTAATTAATCACCTGTTTCCTCAGTCTCGACCTTCTAGCAGATTCTCGGTTTGACTGTTTTCTCTTCTCTTTTTTAACTTCTTTTTCATTCTGTACATAAATACAGACAACCAATAAACAACCCGAATGAGGATGTAACTAATAAATGAATTCAACCAGAGATGTGCAGGAAAAATACTATACCCATGGCTGTGGAATGCCGGGAGAGTTTTGGGAATCAATTGCTGTAGGCATAACAGGAGCCACTGCAACCGCAGTAGGTATTGGACTTGGTTGAGATGAAGGTTTTCCAACTAGTAACAAGAACAAGAATCCATTAGCTTTTAAATAATTTGTAAACATTGAAGCACACAAATACTTGGCTTGTTTTCATTTTCAGGAAGAAACATACTGGTGTTTGTTGATCCTTCTAGTCTTCTTTTCCTCTTGGATTGTTCTCCCTGTGATGTCCAAAAGATATAGATATAAATAAAGAAACTTCTAGAAGAGAAGAGTAATAATATAGGCCTAGTTCAGAAAATAATGGAGGAATTCATACCCCAGTTGTATTACCATCACTAGGATTGCTAGAACCATCGATCTCCGAGCTGAGTGATATCAAAACCATGTTAGATACTAACTAAGAATAATAATAAAGTGAACTTAGCAAGTGTTCAGCTACTATGAAAAACCTCTGAGAACTTCTATGTTCACTGCTGCTATGTTCAGCAATCTCCGTGTTACTATTGCTTATCGACATTGCAAGTCCATCGAATTCTTTCAGTTTTTTCATGAACCCATGTTCTGTGATTCCAGTTGAGTTAGCTGGAGCATCCATGTTCAAAGGAGTTGCAGTAACCTGCAAACATTCTCATACATATTCATAGCCATCATATCATTTAGCCGGCTTAATAATTAACAAGAGACAGTAACTTACAGGTGTTGCTTGAGAAATAGGACCTTGTGATTCTGAGCTCTGATCAAAAACAAGTAAAACTACTTTATTCATTGAGTATATATACATATGATTGATAAAGTAACCAAATTAAAGAAGAGATGATCACCATTTGAACACCAGGATGAGCATAAACTCCACCAGGAGGGCAAAATGCTGGATACGGTGTCCCATAAGGAGTCATCATTGGCTACAACAGTCAAAGTAAATTACTCAATGCACAGATCAAATTATTCTCTAGATGCATTTATATATATTCATTCAAGAAGCTTGAATAAGTACCGAATGAGGCGGCCACATATAAGGTGGTGGAACATGACCAGTTGCTACATTTGAGTTGTAATATTGAGGTAAAGCAACTCTAGTTCCATAATAAGCCTACACTCACAAAAATATGGCTAAGGAACAAGACTTATACATGTGAAACTCTAATAAGATCATCAAAGCAAATCACCTGCATAGCAGCCCAGTCATGATGATACACATGAACATTATTGCTTGGCTCCTGTTTAATTACAGAGGAAAATAACAACAATCAAAACTCCACACACAAACCATTCATTCTCATAAACACAACTATATCTGTAATTAACACTAACAGGAGTGGTTTGCAATGGCTTATCAGACTTTATAGAGTTTCCTTCTTCGTTGCTACTCATAGCTTGATGCAGACTAATCAAACGCTGACACTGTAACTTAAAAAACAAAACATAAACAACATCAGATCTCTTACTAACTGTATAAAACATAAATCAAATCCATATGAATAGTATTGTATTCAATTACACTTAGATCTTACAATTTTGTACATCAAACGATAAATTCAATAGACTGTAAAAACCAACTAAAAATTCAAATAATCGAGCTATTTTCGCGGGGTTTTGGTTTCTCTGATTTCCTGAGTCAACACAATCTACCCTAAATTTTCTTACTCCACAAATTTTCTCGAGAAAACACAGAGTTGACATAGAATCACTCTACAAACTAAATTCTGAAATTCATTGAAAGATAACAAAACCAAATCCAATTGACAAATCCATAAGAACTTACCTTGAATTTTACGATTAAACTAATCGAATTGCTTCCGCCAAAAAAAAAACAGAAGAAAACGAAGAAGACGAAGAAAACCAGAAGAGAGAATGGAGCGCCAAGAGGCTAATGAACACGTCACCATTTACGTGTCAGAATCTTAAAGGATTTATAAAGAGGCAAATATGCTGAGTTGGCATGCCTAGATCTGCGCTGGACTTTTTTTTAATTATTTTTAAATACTGATTGGTACACGTAGATATAATCCAGACCGTCGATTGTGAGATCTTACGTGTTGCTGATTTATACCGAAATTAAACTATAATGAATCATTCGTTTGAGATCCACGGATGACAATACGCGTGGATATTTTGACTTTTTTTTTATATCAAGATTAAGATCAACGGCTAATATTCCTTTTAAACTAATTGTCGAAGGTAAAGACTAGAGTGGTCTCTAGCTGTCGGTATTCGGGTTTCAGTTTCGGGTTCGAATCAAATCCATCAAATTTTGGGTTTTAAAGTTTATGATCTTATTACCTATTTAGAATCTGTTACTATTCAGTTCGGTTTTGGTTTGTGTTTAATCGGTTTGAGATCAGATTTAGATAATACCCAAAAAAAAATTTTGAGTATAAAAAATACTCAAAATAATATTCAAAAACACAAAAAAACATTCTGAAAATATATGAATATCCGCAAAATATTATATTAAAAAAAACAATGTTAAAATACTTAAAAATATTCAAAAATATCTAAGTATCCGAAAAATACTAAATTTATTCGAGTAATTGAATATCTTATTCGGGTATTGATTCAGTTTTGGTATTATTCTATATTTAGGGGTTCAAACAAAATGGACTTATCGAATATTTTTTTGATTTTGAGAACTACTTGATATCCAAATTTTTAGATCAATTTTGTTTAGGTTTTGGGTATCGAATTTTATGATTTGATACCAAGATTCGATTCCTATATGCTATATTCTGTTAGCTTTAAAAAATATTTTAAGAGTAGAATTTAGAGTATATTTATTGATATAATGTTGACCAAAAAAAATTATGGCAAGAGTCCTTGTTGGATTGTGTCGGCAGTTAGTGGTTACCATGCTGACGTGTCCCACTGTATATATCATGTGGATCCTATGGACAACGTGGGATTCGAGCCAGCTCACGTGTGCTATTTACATCTCGAAAACTCTTTTGGAATAATTATGAAACGATGACTCAGTTTATAGCCACGTTAGTTAGCTTTACCTAATTAAAAATATGACTGGCCACTAATAATTGTCACCCATTTTGGGTCCAAAGTACCGATTCGTACACGTCTAAATCTGATAATTGTGACCTGTTCTTATGGCCAGCTTTGTTAAGAGAGATCCATTTGATGCTTACTGTCACGGCCCATTTAAAAGTCCAAACCATTCACATGAATTAATGGATCGGGCCGGACCAAAGAGGATCCATAGGTGGATGGAAGTGCTTCTAGAAGGGTGGAAAATAT
>OVAX01002222.1:0-32368 GCA_900406405.1 Lepidium africanum | reverse complement strand
TTTCATTATATCCTCCTCATTCACACAATACAAAATGAGCTCATTAAGAGACCATTTCTCCCTCTGTGTGTTGTAATTGGATTTCACTTGATTGAATTGAAAAGCAAGAGTTTAAGACAAAAAAATATGAGCACTTCTTCCTGAAACTCAATCTTGAGAGTCTTAAGCTTTAAAAACAATGTTATACATTTCCAAAATGTACTCCTTTATGTTTCCTTTGCTGTTATACCTCATGGTACTAAAGCGATACAGAAGCGTACTTATTTCTACTTTATCGCTACTCGCAAAACGCAAGTCCATCTCAGCAAAGAACTGTTTGAGATCTTTGATCTCCTCAGCACCTCTAAAGGTTTCTAGAATGGTGTCCAAAATGATCACTAAACCAATGTGATTAGAACGTTCCCACTTCTCATAAACAATCTTATATTCAGAAAGGCTGTCATTCGTAGGAGGAGTAGGTTGTTCCATCCTTAACGCAAGGTCAAGATCCATACACCCAAGCACAATCTTAACTTTATTTTTCCATTCCTTATAATTGAAACCATTAAGTGTTGGAATTGAACCTAAGTTTGCAGATACTACAGTAAAAGAAACTAATCTTTATTAGTAACTTACTACTAAACCAAAGTAAAACAATAATAATATGAACAATTGTACAAACCCATCTCAAGACACCAAGTGCAACATTAACATCAAGTCTTTGGACAATAATATTAACTGCTAGTGGTAATCTTGTTGTAATAATCAAACATTGACAATAATGCATGATAAACAAATACATATCTTTGGATGGATTTATTGTTCACATGGTTATTCCAAATAATTATTACATGTTTATTATCACAGGTATGTATATAATTCGGTCAAATATAAACCTATATTTGGGTCGATTTAATATTCACATGAATACATATAACATTTAATATTATTCTTGAAAAAAATTTCACAAGAGAGGTTACTTTGGCAACATCATGCATCAATCAATCCAATTCAAATATTAAACTTGCACAATTAAAATTATTATTGATTCTAAACTTTAATAATTATTCCTGCACAGACATACATCAATAAGTCTGGGGGCACTATATGCAAAACATTGTGGCATAATGGTTAAAGACAAGTTTAATATGTGCCACCTCCTAGGTTCGAAACTTGGTGGTGCATTTTTATTAGTGTGTATTTTACTTAAGCAAATTGGCCCAACATTAAAACCAACTTAATGAACCGAGGCCCAACAATTAATCCAATGTTTCATTAAAATTTTTTTACAAAATTACAAAAATGCCCCTGTCTTGAACCCAACGAAACCCTAGTAATTTTTTTTTGAATTTCCAGCCGCCATGGCTAGAAACCAGATCCGAAATTGCCCAAACATTTGGCTGATAACCTAACTTTCGAATAAGCAATTGAACATGAACCTTAGTTTCGAATCTGATCCGAAAATTGCTCTTAAACTTCTGAAAAAATTTCAGAAAAAATAATCTTATGAGCAATATATTCAGATCCGAAAATTCACAAACTTTAGGTTTGAAACTAAGATCTAAACATGTTTATATTTAGAGCAAACAACATGAAACCACAGATTCCAGAATTCTTTAATCTAGATTAAACTTTAGACTTTACCAAATAAATAAATTCGAATTTATTTTAATATAGCCTGATTATCAAACAGAAACTGAACATAGTGCTCTGATACCAATTGTAAATCTATACTTTATGATTTCCCAATCAAACATGTTAGTCTCTGAATAATAAGAACATAAGCGGAAGAGTACCTTTGGGATCCATGGTTTATGATCTGGATTTTGGTAATGGCTCTTCCACAGCAAACACAAAATAGTTTGATGTCTCTGGTGATGCGATGCAGAGAACGTTTACTGTATTTCTAGTTAGGGATGCTGTGAGGACCAAAACCTTCTATTTATATAGAATTAATTTCTAATTCGACCCTTCATCAAATTAGAAATTACTAATATCACCACATAATTTTGACTCCTTTAAATAATGACCCTAACACATTAATTATACATTTGTGACCCAAAATAATTCTTATAGGGCAAGCCAGCTGGGCCATTTACTTCTTGGCAGTTTCACATTTTGTTAAAACCAAACAACATACACTTACAAATATGACTATTCGATTGTGTCTTCTCACATAAACCTATTCGATTACATAATATAAAGCAATAGTTTATAGTTTGTTTAATGATTCACGATGAAGAGGTGATCACTTCCAACAAGAGCATGTGCCATGTAGTCTTAATATTTGGAGGACCCTTCATGTTTGATGAGCATGATGAGATTTTCAGAGATGCCTACGACGGAGGTAATAAATGTTTATGCCAATCCCATTTAATAATCATGTTTTTTTTTTTAACTGAACTAACTGCAGGTTGGAAGAGACTTACATAGAAAGATGGGGAAGAAAGAGACGAGGAGAAGAAGGAGAAGAAAGAATGTGAAATTCCATGGAATTAGCCATGGGTAAGGCCTGCTCTCTTCCGCCTCTATTAAACTCTCTAAGATGTAATGTTCCCTCACCTCTCTCTTATAGTAAAACATTGTTATTTAATATCTGGCATTTTGGAACTAAGCTGCATGAAACTGGAATCACTAGCCTCTTTTTGGGTGTGATCTAGTTTGGTCTCTGCTAGTGTTTTGGTCTAGCCTGAAATTTTTAAATTGCTAACTTCATTTCTATTGAACTGTTCACTGTTCACAAGACAAAATTCATGTGATTAGTGATGCTCCTAGGCATTGATTAAACATATTAGACCATATCTAATGAGGTTTTCACCCAGTTTCTTAATATTAAAATAAATTAAAAAAAAAATTATTTAAAGGAGATGAGAATTGGTTCTCATTTGAGAAACCATGAACCCCTTCTTTTTTCTCTCATGTGACAAATGTCCATTTATGAGTGGTTTGAGCTATTTTGTAATAATTTTAGTTTCTCATAATTTAAAAACTAATTCAAATCATTTAAATATTATTATTTTTTATAAATTATAAAATAAAATTATCTATCTAACAAGATCCATTATGCTTAAGTTTAAATTATATATATTTAGTTATTAAAAATTCAATTAAGATAATAATATTTAACTATATAAAAATTCTGTTATGATAATAATATTTTTAAATAATCTAAAAATATGACAAAAATTAGTATGTTATTTTTTATAATCTGAAAATATAACATTTTAAAATATTCAAAATAATACTTTTAAATAAAAATTAATATATCTATGTATTTATAAAATAGATGAGTGATAAAAAAAATTAAATTTTTTATATCTATTAATATTATATTAGTGAGAGATTTGGTGAGTTTCTCATCAATGGAGTCAAATCAAATTCTGTCAAAAAATAATAATATTATATTGGTGAAAAATGCTCTTATCTTTCTCAGAAAATAAACCCACAATCCTTAATATCTCAGTCGTATGCAAACACTAAGGTTAGCATCGTAAAGGATCAAGAAGACAAGCGTTTGATAAGCGTCATGCTTCTGCTTTATGTTGCAGGCATGTTTTTATTTACAGTTATTTCGTATGGACTTTGTAATATATGTTAGCTGCGTTATAGCTGTGAGTGTACTGAAGTTAAAAAAAGAAAAACAAAATTACGTTTTATCTTTGTTGAGTCTGTGAACAAAAAATTTCTTTGGTGTATAGACTTGTAGCCATCTTGCCAAGCTTCGGTGTATTGTGTAACTGAAATGGGTCTTTTGGGTTGTTGCAGTAAAGTGGTGAGGAAGTCATTTGTGTAAGTTTACCCTTAGAGAGGCATACAAAAACATAAAGTTGATGGATGGAGACAAGAGTCATCAGAAGGAATCAAAAGTATTTATTTGATGAGTTTCGGAATTCATTTCAATGGCATGTTTTGTTGAGTTCATAGTAATGACTTATTCTTTGCATTGGTTAGGCCTAGTGGAAGATAGAACAAGAGAAGAAAAAATAAATGTTACAAAGAGTATGCTCTCAGAGTTTAATATTTTCTAGCTTGTTGGCTCTCTCTATTTTGTTGTCAAAGTTCAATGATTTTGATCGTCAATCATATCACTGAATAATTTCTCACATCTATCATTTAGATCTGGTATTTTTTCACTTTCACACATTAAGCGATTACTCTTGTATCAGTTACTCTAATTTTAAAAACATCCTCTTATTGAGGTTATAAATATACCCAACCACAGATTGATTCCCAAATTAAGAGCTAGTTATTTACATACATCTCGAAGAACATATAAAAGCAACCACTTGATATTTTATAAACTCAGGTTTTTACTATGGCATATGACCAACTGTGGTTTCAAAAACACGACTTGTTTTTGTCCATATTGAATGAACTTTAGCCGACAGAATTGAAAATAATGGAAATAAAGAAGTACTTTTGTTTCTGTTTAGTAAGAAAAATTGGAATTCGCCGCTTGGTCCATGTGCTTAGTCAGTCACGGAAGACATGTTTTATTTCTTTTCTTTCACCAACATTAATCTGTCTAAATTATTATATGAGATGTAAAAAAAGTAGAGATATTTTTTTCTTCAACAATTAAAGTGACAAAGACAATTCATATCATTAGTTTTGTCACGCAAGATTACGTAATTATCTAAAAATCAAACTTCAGTAAAAAAAGTTACAAGGTTTATAACCAAAAAAAAAAATTACAAGGTGATCTTTAACAACTTGATCAGATATACTTTCCCTAGATACAACTATATTATTTTTATAACGTAGAAAATCTGCCAAGAAGCAGGTAGTCTAATTGGTTTGTCTTTGATCTAATTTGGCACGAGGTTGTGAGTTTAAATCCCACCAACTCCAGTAGAAGCAATTTGGTTATGGATCGGGTTTTTGTCGATCGCGTTAGTATAAAGAATGAGTAAGGTTGACAAAAACAAAAACCTAGAAAATCTAAGACTTAACTCTAGACTAAAAATCAGGATTCATGAAGCTATTTTGCCACTAAATTTTCAGGATTTATGGAGACCAAAATTTTTAATTTATTGATGTGATTATTGTAAGTTTCAAAAGAAGTCTGTCACAAAGGACGAAAATCCATGTCTATATGATCATTGATTTATCTGATAGACCTTTCTTTACTATACGTCAATTAAATGCATAATGTAGAGAAAACACCAATAAACCCATGAACGACTATGCTCTTTTTGCTCCAAAAATTATCCCTAATTAATATATTTTTATGTTATCTTTAGTAGGACAGAACATCATCAAACACAAAATACTCTGCATATATCAATATATAAAGATTATTATGTCTTCTGCTCAAAGTAACATCTTGAGAGCACTTTATTTATGTTATCATATACTTTGGTAGCCACAGATTGAGTAAACTACTCTCACATAGAGCTAACAAAGTCGACGATCTCAGCCACATCATTGAGTAGAGAGTTGGAATTCACCACCCTGCAATTCAATCTGACTTGTCCTTGAGTTCCTGTAAGTGGTGTAATGTTTCCCATTCTATCCATGGCCTCCACAAATGCATTGAAGAATGTTTGTGTGTTATTAGCATATGATCTCACCAAAGGCATTGTGTCAGTGCCATTGGAGCTAGAGAACAACTCTTGGTCTGTCTGGAGAAGACCTTTCTGTTCTCCAAGATTTACATAGTATTTGTTGTCGAAAACTCTCGGCGTTCGCAGATCAAAATCGACCAAGACGCTTTGATTACCATTACGAGGACACAGTCCTCGAAGAGTTTGGAGATAAGTAGTGTTGAGTGTAGGGTCAGGTAAACCGGTGTTGCTGAAGTTGTATAATCTGTTCATAATGAACCGGCATTGATTTTTACCAAATGTGTGACCACCTAACAAAAGAAAAGATTATAAGATCAATGATGAAAATCACTAATTGCATCTATCTTAAAATGGTGTATAATTTAATTTTTATTAATTACCGGACAAGGCAACGAGATCAGAAGAACGGTTAAGACCAACGTTACTAAAACTGGCTTTAAGTTGTTGAAGAGTGAAAGATGGAGCTGGAAGATTTGTATTAGCAAGATCCATAAATGCTCGTAAACTGTCTCGTCTCCCCAAAGGAACTCTCCAAGAAGGACCTCCTGCCTATAAATATATAACCATTACATTTTTTAGACATCCATAAACACGTTTAATGGCAAGAAAGTCCGACTTCTATGCCGGATTTCCCGGTTATGAAAAATGTAATTTACCAAATTATATCCTTGTGCTGAGATTTTTCTTTTTCTTCAATTAAAAACATGTTAAAACTTATTTAGGGGACTACGCATTTTGAATAGTTACCTAAAAAAATAGTTGTCATATGGTTGGAAAGTTAATACTATTAATTTTGTGTGTGACCCTCTCAAATCATCAAATATGATTCACGTTCTCAAATAACTAAAAATATCCCAATATTTCTGTTCAAACTTAGGATTTCTTGTTTGATATGTAAATTGATCAGTATTTGGTATAATAAAACTGAAACAGTAATTGTAATTAAACATTTAAAGAAAATGAATGAATGGAGCCTACCAAAGTGACAGATTGTTGAGCTGCAATGGTAAGCACATCTGCGCATGAAACTGTTCTTGGGCAAGCTCTTTCTATTGCTGCTTTCATTCTATCAATCACATCAAATCCTCGAGCCGAATTTGCGTTTGCAAATGCATCTTTCTCAGTTCGAAATGATGTTGTGTTGTCTAACAAGATCGATGCGTCACACCCCTTTCAAAAGATAAAAATATACTACTTAACAAATTTTTTGATACAAATAAATTAACATTTATTTGCATTCGTATTTAGTTAAATCTTTACCACCGCTATCATTTTAACGTTGTATTTATTTTTCTTGTCATCCATCAATCACTTTTTTTTTTAGAAAATAATGGCAAAAAAACTGAAATATTATATCAACAAGATATTTTATAGAAAAGCAAATCAAACATGGTTAAAGAATCAAATTCAAATGATAAATGTAATCAGATAATATGAATGTATAAATAATCTTGAAGAATATCAACTTTATGAGATATACAATATGTAATATGAAAAAGTAAGATCTTACATTAACAAAACAGTCGTGGAAGTGAAGACGAAGGATACTCGCGGCGATACGAGGATCTGATCTTAACTCGTTGACAATAGTATCTCGTATGATATTAGTGACATTAGGACATGAAGTATCGTAAAAAGTAGGTGTAAGTTGAGCATCGGACATAGAAACATGAAGCATAAGACACCCCAATGTAATTAAGGTTGTCCAAGTGAGGGAAGTAGAAGACGAAGCGAACTGCATTTTTACAAGGGGAAAGAAAACTATTTGATTAGGGGTTCACTCGAGAAGATGAGTAGTAAATTCGATATATTGGAGGATCCTTTTATAGGCAAAATTGAGTTTAATTCGGAGGCTTCTTCCTTTATGGGAATTTATACTAATTAATTGTTATTATTAACATTAAACTTTTTTTTTTTTGTCAACAATAGGTCACAACTGACCGGCCCAATAACCAAGTTCCTACATAATGTAGGTGGTGAGACTCGATCCCTGAATGTACAAGCGCGTCTGCCATTTAGTGGACTTACCGCCGGTCACTAGACTAACGGCCACTTTGCAACATTAAACTTTCTCATATTTGCTGAACTAATATGTTCATGTACAGTATACTAAAAAGCAGATATTTTGTAACATTCATTTACGATTCTAACCTTTGCTTCAACTACTCTCTGTCTCTCTCTCCCCCACTTTTTATTTTTACGTATGATCAACGATTTTATTCATCAAATAAATGCCAGGATTGAGAAACCAGTCACTTTTAGAGAAACAAAAAAAAAAAGATTGGTAACGTTTGTAGTTCAATGGTATTAATGTGCGCTAAACATTTGGAGTATATGGGTTCGAGTTTTTATAGAAGAAAAATATAAAAAAAAATATATTCCTAATCCAGAGTATGCAAAATCCCTAGTTATGTGGTGTTAAAAATTCTGAGCTTTCAAGGGTTATGCTTCACGTGAAATGGAGGTGTCAAATGCACTAAAATACTATAATTTTCTGGTCTATTATTGTTAATAAGATATATCCAACCGTTCCCGGACCTATGAAGAAAAGGAAGTTTAATTTTCTTTTGTTTATGTACTAGTTAAAATATTATCGGAAAGGACTCAAAATTTTCTTTTGAAGAAATCTTATAGAAAGAGACGATTCATAAAAATATTTTTTAAAGAAAACTCATAGAAAATGATCCATAATTTTTTAAAAAAAAATTATATATAAGGTAAAAAAATCTACCTTAAAATTTTTGTCCAAAACTTATACAAATTTTAAGTTGGTCCAAAAACACATTTTGAACCAATCTACGTATATGTCATTGTATTTCACGTAATAGTCCTTTTTAGTAAATTTTATGTTATTGTTATCTGTGTCTGTCAACACGAAACAAAACACCTAGTGATGTACATGTTTTGAAAAATCTAAAGAAAAAATAGATGTGAAATAAATTATAATGACTCTCAAGTATCAGCTTTATTAGGATAGAACGTCCAAACCATAAACGTTTACATTGATTTACAAAAGGCTTTATAAGGCCAAAATCAAAACAATAATTTAGAAACTCTACACACCAATAAAGATCTTATAATCCTGCTCAAGTAACATCTTGAGAGTGCCTTATTTTATATAACTTATACTCTAGTAGCTAGCCAAATGTTGAGACAACTATTCTCACATGGAGCTAACAAAGTCGACCATTTCGACAACATCATGAAGTAGAGAGTTAGAGTTCACCACTTTACAATTCAATCTGATTTGCCCTTGAGTTCCTGTAATTGGTGTAATGTTTCCCATTCTATTCATTGCCTCCACAAATGCATTGAAGAATTTTTGTGTACCATCAGCATATTCTCTCACCAAGGGGATTGTGTCAGTAGCATTGGGACTAGAGAACAATTCTTGGTCAGTTTGGATAAGACCCTTTTGCTCTTTGAGATTTACATAGTACTTGTTGTCGAAAACCATAGGTGTACGTAGATCAAAATCTACCAAGGCACTTTGATTACCATTTTGAGGACATAAACCACGAAGAGTTTGGAGGTATGTAGTGTTGAGGGTTGGGTCGGGTAAACCAGTTTCTCTGAAGTTGTACAATCTGTCCATAATAAACTGACATTGACTTTTGCCGAATGTGTGACCCCCTAACCAAATTTTAAAATTATATAATCAATAATAAAGTCACTAACTATATCAAAAGATGCTTAATTTATTTATGTATATTGAAGTACCGGAGAGAGCAACAAGATCGGAAGGACGGGTGAGACCAACTTTGCTAAAACTGGCTTTAAGCTCTGGAAGTGTTAAAAATGGAGATGGAAGGTTCTCATTAGCAAGATCCAAAAATGCTCGTAAGCTGTCTCTTCTTCCCAAAGGTGCCCTCCATGATGGACCTCCTGCCTATAACATATACAATAACCATTTTATTCATTATATTTTTTTCACTCGAAAGGTTCAATATATGTTTTTATCAACCAAAAAAAATTTTAATATGTAAAGACACCATGAAAAACTAGGTGAATTTTGTCAATGATGGTACACTTGTTGTTTTTGTCTAAATAGGACCACGCGATTTGAATATTACTCGATAATAATAAATAGTTGAAAAGTGGTATTGATACTAGATAAAGGTTGGCACAATTTTTCTTTTCAAAGTTAGAATAATTATATTAGATTAAAACACTAATTGTAATGAATTAAAGAAAAAAAAGGGTGAATGGAGCCTACCAAAGTGACAGATTGTTGAGCAGCGATGGTGAGAACATCTGCGCATGAGACAGTTCTTGGGCAAGCTCTCTCTATTGCTGCTTTCATTCTATCAATCACTGGAAATCCTCTTGCCGACTTTGCGTTTCCAAGCGCATCTTTCTCAGTTTGAAACGATGTCGTGTTGTCTAACAAGATAGACGCGTCACAACCCTTTCAGAAAGTTCAAAATATTATTTAACAAATGATTAGTCTATGTATTATACATACATATATAATACTTAATTACTCTGTATATAGTTACTACTTACATTAACAAAGCAGTCATGGAAGTGTAGACGAAGGATGCTCGCAGCAATACGAGGATCCGACCTTAACTCGTTGACAATAGTATCTCGTATGATATTAGTGACATTAGGACATGAAGTATCGTAAAAAGTAGGTGTAAGTTGAGCATCCGAGAAAGACACATGAAGCAAAAGACATCCCAATGTGATTAAGGTTGTCCAAGTGAGGGAAGCAGAAGAAGAAGAGAACTGCATTTTTGATATATTAAAACTGTGTTTAATGGCAGATGAATAATGCCCATATGCTACAGAATCCTTTTATAGGCAAAACTAGTCAAAGCTGGAGGCATGTGCTTTGATTATTTTCATTAGAAGGCTTTCCTTTTTTCTCAACGATTGGACGACATGGCTAGATCTATACAAAAATCTTCAAGTTCCTAGTAAAAGAAATAATAATTTTGCCAAGAAGTTTGCGGTCAATTGGCAAGGAGTGGAGTTGAGACTTTAGGAAGTTTGCATATTCGATTTTTCTGATATGTGAAACTAAGTTACAATTTTCTGGTCACTCCTACACGGATATAAATCTATGCTTTCGGCCTATTTGAATATCCTGAGGTGAGAATGTATTTGTGGACTGCACCACTCCAAGAATAATAGTTTAGACCCCTCTCAATAAATTTGGAAATTCCTAAGTTAAAAAAAAAAAAAGAAACTAATAATTTTTTGTAAACTCAAAATCCATGAAACAAATAATTTTCATATATTGGATTTGGAATGATCTAAAACATATAAATATTTCAAAATCTAATAGAAATTCTCAGTAACAGCTATGTAACTATAACAAAATTTTCTGCGATATAAAATATGGGAACACATAAAACAATATAGTGTTAATGTTGGAACCCAAACTCCTTAAAAATATTTTTGCATTCAAACCAAAACAAATTATATATATAAAAGCAGAGTATTTCTCTTAGGCTGATGATTAATACAAGTCAGATTTTTATAAATACACATCATCATCTTTTGTAATCCACTCTATTCAAAAAATTTCTTTCATTTATTGCTTCCGCCTCAAATATTTTTTTCTGCATTATTTAATTATTATGTTCATAAGTACAATTGAATAGATTTTTTATTTAGTAAATTTTACTAATGTAATTTTTTCCTTTACGAGTTTAAGATAATTTTTTTTTTCAACAATTGGATCGACAAGGCCCGATCCATAGCCTAGCTCAATCCTTAAAATTCCTATTTAATTTAGCAACTACATAGAGGAGAGAAATCAAACCCTAGATGTCATAGTCATTAGCTGAATCATCCTAACCACTAGACTGAAAAGAACTTGGCGTTTAAGAGATATTTTATTTTATCAATTCTTTTAGACATAAAATATTTATTCAAACATAATATAGTGGAATTTTTTTAAATATTATATTGTACTACAAAATAACTTTATCATAAATATATTTCAATATATCGTATTATTTTTGATGTACATGTTTTAATGGAAACATGAATTAAAATTCTAAAAAACTAAAAAAGATATATCAAAATTAATAATCTATCTAAATTAGATATAATTGTCTGTGCACTTTTATTTATAGACCAAATATATGAAGAATCAAATAAGTTATATATATATATATATATATATATAACAAAGTTTGTTTCTCTCCTTTTAACACATCAACATTTTGGAAAATTCCACCCTTTTTACTCTTAGTACGATTACAAATTTTTAAACACATTAGGAAAGGTAGAAGAAGAGTCACATACAAAGAAACCCATCTTAAATTTATAAAATTTATAAAATCTTTCTCCTTTCCTCAATAGTCACTGTTGATTCTTAGGGTGAAGTTTGAAATGACATGAAATGCTAGAAAACAGAAGATGAAGGAATTGATGATGTGGCACACTAGAATGAACGCTAAAGTTAAAGTATGTTTAAATTTATTTGATAATATTTCTTAACCTCTCTATGACATTCTGACGGAATTTAAGCTCAAATTAGTTACTTGAATCGCTATGTTCAGTAAGATGTATTAGATGAATCAAGGAAGTTTTAGAAACCTATAAATTTTAATCGTTTTGAAATAGGATTTCAAATTTCCATGTCTTGTATGTGTATAGATCGTCTATCTTTGTGTTTGGCAGTAGCTTACTGTTTCGGAGATTAGCAACATTGCTTCCTTTCTTTCACTTTTTAAAAATTCTTTCAAAATCTTTTTTTCCATATATCAATTTTATAAATTATTTTCAGAAAATAAAACCGCGTAAGACTATTCTAAATTTTTAGAAAATTCTCTTCCGACCAATATAAGAGAAGAAAAGAAAAAATTCTCAAAGACTTTTAGAAAACTCTTGGTCGTGGCATGCTGAAAGACAAGCGAAGTATCAACATCGCCAATAACTATTGTTTATTTGATTATCGATAAATCTAATTGACAATAAGATCATCCTCGTGTACTCCAAAACGGTGTGCCCACTTCCTTTATACTCAAGTTTCTCGTGATATTCAGGTAACCAATTTATAATTAAAGCTTTTGTACGTAAATTATTTCAAATATATATATATATATTTATATATCATAAATAGGTATTTAATTCAATTGGAAACTATTACTGAAGATGTTTCAATGACGAGGATAGAATAGTAGCTGAGTCTAGTATAGTGACAAGATAGCTGATGCGGTGGATATACAGCTGAGAAGGACGAATAGTTGAGTTGGACGAGGAGCTCATCAGCCAGAAATGTATATTTTCCTTAATGATTTTAACATCAAAAAAAAATCGTTAATGAAAGGAATTGAAACTTAAGCTATTTTTATATTAAAAAAAAATTCGGAGAGTGGAAAACGTTCTCTCCCAAACGTTATCATCGAAGAAGCTTTTGTGATATTAGTTTCCGTCACCAGCACTGATTCAAGCCATTGGCGTCGGCCTCCTTCTCCTTTTGATTCTCTTTTCCTCAGTTTCTTTCTTCTCTTGTCTTTTATTTGTTGTTGTCTTCTTTTCGCCGGTGGTGTTCACGGCGAACGGGATTGGGAAAGCTATTTTCACCATCATTGTGTCTCTTTAAACGGGAGGATGTTGTCACTGTTTCCTCTCTTCAGATCTGCAGAGCTACCGTTTCATTGTCGTCTTTGTAGACTCCGGTACACCGGCGAGCACTCTCCTAGTGTAAGCCTCTCCTTTCCGTCTGAGACTCTCAGCCGAGACCACCCCACCCTCCTCCACCGCGTAGAGCCTCCGCTTAATCAACGGTCATCAAAGCTTATCCCGGGAAAGAGGACATCCCGTCGCTTGCAACTGAGATCCCGTCCTATTTTGCTCATCTCTACCGGTCCCATTTCCATAATCCAACATCTATTCCAAAGTCAGTTATCACAAGATCTACCCATGTGTTCAGATCAGTTTTTCCGGTCTGAGTATTCCGGCACCGTTCTCCTGCAGTTGGCGGCTCCTCTCTTGTTCCAAGTAGGCCTGACGTGGCAGAGAATCCCACTTAGTTGGATTAGGCTAACATAAAGGCATTTTCGTGGATATGGGCTGCATTATTAGATGAACTTTATTGGCTCTTTTCTCCCATTGTTGATGGGCCAGAATATGGGCCAAGAGCTTATAATTGTTTAAGGTATGCTCTATCTTTTCTATCTTTTCTGTTAAATATTCTTTTTAAAATGGCCCATTGAGGACTTGAGCCTTTTAGAGGATAAAAGACAGATAAATTTTAAGCTCATACAGATTTCTAGATCAATTTATGGATTTCAGTCTTCTTGTAAGAATCTGGTCCCTTCCTATTCCCTTGTTTGGGAGAGAAGATCATCCCAATATCTTGCAGATTTGGGTATTATAGTTTCAAAAATCGATGTCTTTAGTCTCATGAGCCCATGTGTGTGTTCACCTGCCTTCGAGGTGACAAAACTAGGAGTAGTCTCGATTTTCAGAATCAGGATCGCATCTCCATCTTTTATGCAAGTTTTCCAGAGTATTAGAGTCTCCTCCACCTGGATGTTTTTCATTATCATGTTTGCTTTTAAATTTGGTGTATTATGCTTCTTGTAATGATGTATCACACGTTTTTAATTCATGGAAGTATGGTTGTAACAAAGAAAAAAAGAGTTGACATTTTCAGTGATTCGGGTGATTATAGGTTTGAGTAGAAACACCTATAAAAAGGTTAGAGATTTATCTAAAGTAGCCAAAGTTATTAGAGAGATTTGGGGTGAGTTCTTTAAATTTGGAAAAGAAAAAAAATCAAAGATTCGTAAGGGTTTTTTGTATTGTTCGAGTCTAGTTTTAGATTGGTGTGTGTAAATCCAACAAGGTAAAATTTTTGTAAAACAGTTTATCTGAATAAAATTTGTTTGAAAACGTATATCGACCCGTATTCGATTGTTGTGTCTTCTTTATACTATTTCTTGAAGAAGCTATAAACTCGAATTAAGTTTAGCAATGATGATAAGAACTTATAAACGATTAAGAACAAAAATAAGGTAAGAAAATTACACAGAGCTGACACCGTATTTTCGTTACCTTAACTCAATAAACGCCCACAGTGTCTTGGGTTGATGTGTTTTTGAGTCCCATGATAGAACTATGATAAGACCGGTTGACAATACACTAACGAATGAAATCTGTGAACTGCGTCTGCTCTACACTCTCGGAATCTAGACAGACGTTTAAAGATTGTTTTTGTTATTTTCATCGGTTGTATACAGAATGAAAAGATGAGCTCGGTTTTATAGGAGGAAGAGCAAGCGCATCCATTTAATACCGAATCCCAGAGATCATGCTGCCATTTAAGACCAAATCACGTATTATTTAATGCTCGTTTGAACCCGAGAGTAACGGGTGGCATTAAACGCACGGCGAGAATCGTGGAACCTTTAAGAGCATTTAATACAAGATATTTGCCATTAAGGCCAGATCTTTCCCATAGATTTGGCTCAAAAAGAACACGCGCGTTATGGGCCAAACGCCCACGTTCCCTCGAACCCTGAGCCCCGAGCATGGGCACGGTGGCGGCGATGCGCGCGTGTGGTGTTTTCCTTCTCTTTTCCAAGCTCTCTAAACTACCTTATAAGTGTATTACTCTATAAACACATGCAAGAGAGTTTTTCTTACCAATATGGGACATTTTGTATAACTTAAGTTATAGGCTTTATAGCCCAATTCTCATTTCTCATTCACCTAAACCAACATTTGATCCAATAAGCCAATTGGCTTTAGTGAAACAAGCACGTTGGCCCAACAATCCCCAACATTAATAGAAATTACTCTAAACATATGACTAAAGGGACTCGATAGACCAGACTGACTAGACTTATCCTATAGACTAGACAGACAGGCGGATTTTCGAGAGTGTAGACGAATATGTATTTTGTCTGAGTAAGTAGCATTTTGCAGCTTTGAACCACTCATTGTTAATATATGTCGGGTTTACTTGGCCAGGATGTGAACATGATGTCTTGAACCACCCGGAAGTTTAGTGTAAACCTAGACAACAAATATAACCCAGCTCACTTTATAATATAACTAAGTTCTCTATTGTGTTCATTGTGGCCTTGAACTTTGCTTGGTAATTCATGAGTGAACTTGGAGAGTATAGTCTTACCTTCATTCTCCTAGAAACGACCTTTATTTCACACTCACTAGGTGATTTGCCAAACTTTTGGATGTTCAGAAGTAACCTGTAATACGTCACTTATCAACCAATTCTTGGACTTAAATCATTAAAAGATTAGAAATTATCCTCAACTTTCTACAGGTTGCACTGTTTATCATCTTAGGAACTGGGTAGAGTCGTAATGCTCACAGTGCGTTTTGAAGATATTATCAAATTTAGTTGTCCTTTGAACCTACTTCTTGGGAACTCCAGTCATGTAGGTAGGGTTTCTACCAGACATCTTCTTAGGTCATAGGCTTTAAACCCATTCCTCTGGATGATTTTACTACTTGATCTCAAGATAGTCTTTTGGTAAAAGGATCTGCTAGATTGTCAACTGGCTTGATGTAATCTATTGTGATAACACCACTTGAGATCAAATGTCTAATGGTTTTATGTCGTCTTCTTATATTATGAGATTTGCCATTATAGAGATTATTCTGTGCTCGGACTATAGCCGATTGACTATCACAGTGAATGCGTAATGCCGACACAAGTTTCTCCCACATTGGAATATTTTCCAAAAAGTTTTGAAGCCATTCTGCTTCTTCTACTGCTTTATCTAAAGTTATAAACTTTGATTCCATAGTGGATAGAGCTAACAGAGTTTGTTTGGAAGATTTCCAAGATATTGTTGCACCTCCTAGGGTAAAAACATATCCACTTGTGGATTTCAAGTTTTTGGAATCAGAACTCCAGTTAACATCACTGTATCCTTCCAATACTTGAGATTCTTTAATATAGTGCAGCTCATAACTTTTTGTATATTGTAAGTAATTCAATACTCTAGTTATGATTTTCCAGTGTTTATGTCTTGGGTTGCTTGTGTAACGACTTAGGACGTTAACTGCATGCAGTGCCGGATCTGACCAAATTGCCATGAAACATTCGAATGGGCCCCCAATATTTTAGAGCGCCCAAATTTTTTTTCATATATGTATGCGTGTGTGTGTAATTATATATTGTAATATTTGCATAAAAAATAAAAAATGAATTTATGTTAATATGGTCATGATATTGTCTAAGTCCTAAACTTTTGGGATGTGAGTATTATTATATACAATTAATAAGTTTGAAACTTTTCTTATGCATCGAGAAATTTTAGATATTAATGTGAATAATATTCTATTTATGGAAATTAAAGTTTTCAAAGAAATTTTACCAAAAAATTTAAAGAAGATCAAAGAGGTATTTGATTTTATAAAGAGATTCGAGGATTGTTATCCAATTATATGAGTTGCTCACCATTATGGTTTCAATTGCTTTAGCTGAAAGTTGAAGTAAATAAAATCTTACCTATGATCAACTTGTCACAAGAAAAGCTAAATGAATTGGCTATCTTATTGGTATAATAAAATATGCTTAAAAATCTTGATTATGCAACTTTGATGAATAATTTTGAGAAGAGTTATATTTTAGAAACATAGTTGTTAGTTTGTTTACAATACTATCATTTTCTCTTCCAGCTTATTTTTTATTTAACTTTTGGTTTATCTATTTTTGTATCGTTGCTTCAATATTTTTGAATGGGGCCCGTAAAATTCAGATACGGCTCTGACTGCATGTGCTAGATCATGTCTAGTGCAATTGGTTAAGTACATAAGACTTCCTATTACTTGTGCGTACTCTACCTGTGACACTGCTTCACCTGAGTTTTTGGTCAAGTGAAGTAGAGAGTCTATAGGGGTTTTCGCAATACCACTTGTATAGTTCTTGAATCATTCAAGAATTTTTTTCAGCATAGCGATCTTGTGACAAAATATTCCATTATGGGTTCATGTGATTTTAATCCCTAAGATGACATCAGCAAGACCCATATCTTTCATGTCAAACTTACTGTTGAGTAAGTTCTTAGTTTGTCGGATTATGTCCTTATTGCTTCCAAAAATAAGCACGTCATCTACATACAAACAGAACAATACATAAGCATTGTCAGTTTGTTTAATGTAGATACATTTATCACACTTATTTATTTTCCATGTCATTGCTTTGGAGCTTGTTTAAGACCATACAATGACTTAATAAGTCCACAGACTTTGTTTTCTTGTCCTGGAATAACAAACCCTTTAGGTTGTTTCATGTAAATCTCCTATTCTAATTCTCCATTTAGAAAAGCAGTTTTTACATCCATTTGATGAATCTCCAAATCTCTTAATGCTGCGATTGATATCAGCATTCTGATGGAAGTTATCCTCACTGGTGAATATGTGTCGAAGACCTTCTTTTTGTCTGAATCCTTGTACCACGAGTCTAGGTTTGTGCTTGTCTATTGAACCATCGGTTTTTAGCTTTGTTTTGAAATCCATGTGCATCCAAGTGCTTTAAACCCTTCAGGGAGATCGGTTAACTCATAAGTATGATTTTGCATAATAGAGTTCATCTCTCTATTGACAGCTTCTTTTCAGGAGGAAGCGTCTGGTTTAGACATGGCTTCAGTGAAAGTTCTTGGTTTATTTTCTACAAGAAAAATCATCAAATAAGTCATCACCGAAAGTTTTTTCCTTACAAGCTGTTTTACTCCGTCTATGTTCATCTTGTTGATCTTCTAAGTTAGACTGAGAAGTTCCAGATGTACTAGGCTCATGATTCGTGTCATCTCTTTGTTCACGAGTTCTCTTTGGATTTTTTTTGTCCTTATATGGAAACACGTGTTCGAAGAAAGATGCATTTCTTGATTCCATTCTCGTGTTGACATGGATATCATGTATCTTTGATTTAATAACCAGGAACCTATAGCCATAACTGTTATGTGCATATCCGATCAATGATCCCTCGGCAGTTCCTCATTCGGAACCACCACAACATTAGGTCATTTACATTCTTTATTACTTTCATCCACATCTATTTCCTCAAGAATCTTCCGTTTAGTGAGTGAATCATCCGCTCCAAACTATTGTTGTTTCACACGGTAAACTTGAACAATAGCACGAGCATTCTTCTAGCGCTTCCACTTACTCGGTCTTTTCCTCAAGGAACCATTACCATGTTTAACCCCGGATAGGTGAGAGGTATTAAAACCTTGCCTGAAAACCGTAGTGTTAGAATCCAACTAATTTGATGGTGCTTGGGGAAGAAAAGAGTCTACACCCGGGAAGATTAGGCGTGAACTCATATGTGAAGAAGGTACCAAAGCAGACGACATCTCCGAAGTCTTAACAGTAACTTGAGCGTTGGAAAAATCATAAATATGACCTTTCTCTTTGTCCAAATCTGATGTGATAAGAAGAGGTTTTATTAGACGTAAAAACCAATCCCCTTCCTACGGATTCTTCTCAAGATTTCAAATTCACATGCGTACTTTATCCCTACGAGCAAGCTTTTTATTAGGATCATCAACCAACATGTAATTTTGAAGGACGTTGAGTACATCTTCAGATATCTTAGGTTTCCTTGTAACCTCATCATCCGCTACATCATCTTTTACAAGAACTCCCAACAAAGGGTCACCTTCTTTCAACCTCTTAAGGCTTCCAGTTGTAATTGAAACATTGTTGTCCATGTTCCTCACCGTTGCACAAGAGTGCCGGTTAAAAGAAAGAGATGGACATTTGCTCTTATCGTGAGTCAATCTCTGACAATTGTAACAACATTTTCTTAAACGTTTATACTCATATGTGATACTAACAATCTCACCCGATTGGGTTTCAAATTTTAGCGAATTCCTCAAGGGCTTGGCTTGTTCACATCGAATATTACTTTCACTCTAATGTGACCTCGACTTTGCGGCATCGAGGGATCAAAAAGAAGTTCTTTAACTACACCAACAAAACCAGCCATCTCGAGAATAACATCTTCATCATAGCAGTTGATCATAATATTCCTTAAATGAATCCAAATAGGAAGAGTTTAAAGAAAATCAGGAGAAGGATAATCAGTCCAACGATCAAATACTATGCTCCAATCATCATAGATCCACGCACCAGACTCAAGTACTGATTTAAGATCCTCCTCCCCGTCGAAAACAAATTGAAAGCAATCATGCGAAAGAGCATAACCCCGACAACGATCCTAAACTCTCCACATATGTGGCATATCGTGAATGAAACTATTCATTCTTTGGTTAAACAGGTTCATAAGGTGTCCCAACAAACTACACTTATTTCTTTCCGCCACGGTACCTTTTAGAATATTTTTCAGTTTAATTGGTTTATCTTCTTCAATTGACATCGCTTGTAAAGCTTTGTCAAGATGATCATTCATTGTTAACACACTGTACTTGAATCCTTGAGAGAGAAAACAAAAAGCTAAAGCAGAAACTAAAATACAAACCACGACTATATCTAGAGAAGCAAGCACACGGTGGCTCCACACGTAAATTTTAGGTTTTAGTAACAAACCACCGTCTTTCCTTAACGATAAAGGAAAGAAATCTTGTTTTAAAATTCGAAATCCGGCAAAAAAATAGATATACCGGTGAAAAAACCCTAACTATTTAGAAAGCAAACCCTCTAAATGAGAAAGAGAAGTCTAAACCCCACAAAAGAGAAATCAATCAGCTATAGATTTTTTTGTTATTATGTTCTTTTTATTACTAGTTTAATATGCAAATGTAATTATTTGTTTTTTAGGTGCCAATTAATAGAGTGAAAATCCAGAATAAATTTAAGAGTGAAAAAAAAAATTTGGGTAACTTTCATTACTCTATATAACCTCCCTTTCTCCAACAACAATTTTATTTTCTTTTTACCCTCACTTTAAAATAATATTATCTTAATTATATATAATAAATTTTAAAAACAAATTAAAAGAAAAAAAGTAGCTGGAAGACATAAATTAAGAGGTTTTTGGTTGGTGTGGTACATTAATATTTTGAAGAAAACCCGACAGATTCCACCATTTTTCTTCATTCTTCTTCTTCATTAGTTGTTTCTCCAGTTTTTTCTTTGTAGCTTCAACGTGAGAGATTATTCAGGTGAATCTTAGTAGCTTTTCTTTTCGTATTTTTATGTGTGTTGAGATTTTAATGTTAAAAATGGTTTCAATGTATTGTTCAACTAGGAGTTTATGTTTCCAACTTGAAAATTTGTGTATTTAAAAGTGTTCTTTAATTTACACACAAAAACATGTTTACTTGGTCTTATATTATAGAGCTATAATTTATGGATTATATAGGATGAATTATTCAGAATCATAAATAGATATTTACTGCTGCTTCAACGGTTTTAACTAGTAGAACTAGTGTATCTTGCATAAATAGGACAACTAGCTTTATTAAAACTACTTGATCAACTAGTATAATTGGAAGAAATGGAAACACTAGTACTATTAGTTTGACTACTATAAGTATATCAACTAGGGATACCTCTCACACAATTTTAGATTGCCCCCATGGATACCTCGCACATAATTTTAAATCATTGACCACCCTTAATAAGAAAGAGTCTATTGGTTCTCCAATACTCTTAGACTCCCCATGTATCACAGTATCAAGGAAATACAGAACTACCATCTTCAACCTATCATTTGTCTCATCTTTCATTGTAAGAAACTTCTTCAAAATGTCCTTCACCTCTGTTTTAGCACCCTCTCCAAAATACTTCTCCACGAATCTCATACTCCCCAACTGGTCATGGTTTTTTGGGTATTGGTGACAGTACAATCCGCTAATCAAACCATGCTCCTTTAGAGAGTAACAAATCGGTATACCATTCACAATAAACCAACACACATTATTGTTTATTGTAGAAGTTGTGCGGACAAGCAATGTCCACATTCCCATCAGCTTTCTGGTGCCATGCAAATGCATATGAAAGAAATGCTTGAACTGAAGGTGCTCCTTAAACCATTTCCAATTTGTGACTCTAAGACTCTCAATAATCGTCACGGCTTTTTTAGGATCACACCTAGTAGCAAGCTTAGGATAATATAGATACTGATCGGATTTGAATATTAACTTATGTGGTTTCTTTGGCTGTTGATGCTGTAATCAGAACAATAAACAATTAGCAATTGAATCTTTCTACAAATTATAACAGTTGTACAAGACATTCAAGTTATACTAGTATTGCTAGTTATACTAGTATTGCTAGTTATTCTATAAATTCTAGTTATCCTAATGATTCTAGTTATACTAATTAGTAACAATTATACCGTTTGCAATGTTGAATCAATGTTGTCTTCATCCTCTTCTTCTATTATGTGTGGTCCTTGAGGACAATATGAAGGGTTTTTTGTACACCCCATTGCTAATAATATCTTCATCATCGAAAAACAATAAAAACATGAACTATCAATTATTGTACTAATAATAGAAATCTCAAAAATCTCAAACATGAACTATTACAGTGAATTCAAAAATCTCAAAAAATTTCAAGTGACAGAAGTAACATACTCTAATCCCAACAATTTCCAACCAAAAATCAGATTTAATTACAAAAACATTGCTACAAAATCTTTGATGATTTTGGATGTTTAACATCTAAATGTCAAGTAAAACAATTGATACTTCATAATTGTAACAGAATCAAATCCAGAATCAAAGAAAATTACAACAACTGAAACAAAATTCGAAAAATCTCTAATTTACCAAAAAATGAATGAGTAAGGAGTTTGGAATGAAAAGGAAATGAATTGAGAGAAGAGAAGAAGAAGACATGAGAAAATTATGAATTATTTAATCTATCCCATATTATCATATATTTTAGTTGAATGCACAATTATTAAGAATATTAATTAATCTTTCTAACAATTATTAACTACTTTAGTTTATTATGATTTGACAAATCATAGAAACACATGAAATTTTATATGAAAGATTACAAAACATCTTATACAATGTAAAAATCACATGAAACATCTAACAAAGTGGGAACATTGAGAGTATATTTTTTATTATGAATCAATTTAAATGGTCTGAAATCGAATAGCAATTTTCAGTAATGTACAACACATTTGAAGGTACATTGAACAGAATATCCTCAATTAATAGTATAAGATACTAAAAATCTCATTTGATCTAAAAGTAGAATTGAATCAGCCTAATTAAGGTTTTCTTTCTAACAAAAAATATATTCGTTACTAAAGAATTTGACATAAACAAGTAGTTGTATTGACTTTTAAACAATACTAAATAAGTTTGTCTGGATAAAAATAAGGCACAAACTATAATTAGGGAAGTATTTACTATAAATTTTTAAAATTATCTTCCATAAATAAAAATGAAAAGAATATAAATAGTGTCATTCAGCTTTAATCAAATCTCATAGTACAAACAATAATGGCTCTCTCCAACAATCATCACAACACTCATAATTTATACTTTTGTTCTTTATGTATTGGTGTCGTCATTGTTAATTTTCTCATTACCATTGCAGAAGAAGCATATTATTATCAGGAATTTGGTTAATACACTGAAGACTTGAACGTACATTGCAGTTCGACAGAAGATAATTTGGGGTTAAAACGTCTCACTTTCGCTGAAGAATAGTTTCAGCTTCAAGGTTAATTTGTTAGGTACAACAAAGTTTCGTTGTCATTTTACATGGCGTGGAGGTGGAGATCATTGGTTTACTATATATAAAGATGGAAGAGATGGTAAAGCGTGTAAAACCTGTTACTGGGACGTCATAAGACTTACTGCTAATACATATGGAGAAGGACCTTTATTCCGAAGTTCTGAAAGGTTTATGTATCGTGTCACGTCTTTCAATTGGGACAAATAACTTCAAAACAACGATAACTATATATATTGGATTAAATTATTTATTTGAATGAGGTTTTGTAATTTTGGTGATTTATATTAATGTTGCTGCCCAGACAAGATAGTCTAGTTGCTAAGAAACTTTGGCTTGTTCTGAGACACTTCAGGGGTTTAAATCATATCTTTGGGTTTAAAACATGCCAATGGTCCCCAGTTGATGTTGTTGTGATATGTACATTTTATATTTATACCTCATAACGTTTATGTGAAAGTAATATTTTTGGCCAAATTCTTTTTAGTTTGACAGTTAGGATGATTCAGGTATCCGATTCCTCCCCACTACATATAGTAGATTAAAAATAAAATTTTAGGGTGTGAGCTTAACATTATGAATCTGATCGTGTCAATTCAGTAGTAGACAAAAACAAAAAAAAATTTGTCAAGCAAGTGATTTTGCTGTGGGAGCAGTTCTGGGATAGAGGAAAGACAAAAAGTTAAACGTGATTTATTACACCAGCAGAACACGTGACGATGCCCAAGTCAAGTACACAACCACTGAAAAAGAACTCCTTGTAGTGGTCTTCACATTTGAAATGTTCATATCATATCTAGTTGGGTTCGAGTTTATCGTGCATATAGATCACGCAGCTTTGAAATACCTAATAAAGAAAAAATATGCTAAGCCCAGGCTACTAAGGTGGATATTGCTGCTTCATGAATTTGACATGGAAGTAGTGGACAAAACTGGAGTGGAGAATGGAGTGGCTAATCACCTATCACAAATGATGATAGAGGACTCGATCCCTATTGACGATTCAAAGCCATAGGAGCAGCTCATGACCTTTAGAGTAGTGGATAATTGTTGTCAAATCGGTGGTAAGCTCGTTGGAGCTACTCTACCCTGGTATGCAGATTTGATTAACTAACGGGTTGTTGGTGCAGTGCCTAAGAGTCTGGATTCCTATCAGAGGAAGATATTCTTTAGAGATGTGAATCACTACTTCTAGGATAAACCTTATCTTTATAATAAGGCATTCGATGGTTTTTTTAGAAGGCGCATTGCAAATGAAGAGGTTTAGGGTGTCTTGTAGCATTGTCATAGGTAAGCATATGGTGGTCACTTTGCCACATTCAAGACGGTTCAGGAAATTCTACAATCTGTTTTATGGTAACCAACTGTGTTTAAAGATACTCAAGTTTTTATCTCCAAATGTGATATGTGTCAAAGAATGGAGAACATTAGCAAAAGTAATGAAATGCCACAAAATCCAATTACGGGGGTTGAAATATTTGACTGCGGGGGAATTGATTTCATGGGACCATTCAATCCACCATCTCATGGAAAATGCTACATTCTCATAACAATGGACTATGTTTCCAAGTGGGTTGAAGTTGTAGGTTGTCCCACTAATGATGCTAAGGTTGTGATAAACATGTTTAAAAGCATCATTTTCCCCAGGTTTGGAGTTCCTAGAGAGAGCTCAAAGGCTTACAAGAAAAGAACTAAAGCTTTTCATGATAAGAAGATTTCACCCAAGCGGATCACAGCTGGTGATCAAGTGCTTTTCTTCAACTTAAGGCTTAAGTTGTTCCTTGGAAAGTTAAAGTCAAGATGGTCTGGTCCATTCCAAGTCAATGAAGTTTTACCCTATGGAGCCATCACTTTGATCAACAAAGATGGTGAAGACTTCACTATAGATGGCCAAAGGGTTAAGCCTTACCTAGTTGATGAGACCATATATGAGAGAACCTCTGTTTCAATGAACCGCCTCAACTCTGATGGGCGTGAAAATTCAAGCTCAGTGACTCTAAACAAGCGCACTTAGAAGGCAATCCCATGGTATCCTTGTAATTATATTTTTTTAAAAAAAAATCTTTTGTTTCTTTGGTTTTGCTTTTGAATTTTAGGAATCTGCAGAGTGGTCTAAGGGTGATGTGTTTTAAATTAGTGGTTTTGGCAGCGACTGGGGAAGGTTGAACCCCAACGAGCCATGCCACGAAATTTTTTACCACATCACTCAACATTTCAGAAAAGACTTTGGATAATCTGGAGGTCCGAATGTTGACTTGAGCAATGGCATCGAGTTGACCAGTGAGATGAATAGAAAAGGGGGTAAAATTTTTAATCTGGTGGATAATGTGCTAACTCGATCTGCCACGTCGTGTCAATTTTTTTTTAAATCGGTACATGGCAAAAATCCACCAGATTTCCGTAGTATCCTTAATATTACCCCCATATAATTCAACAGATACTGCTCTTGCTTTTGTTTGGTCCTTATGCATGTACATTATGTTTGGCATAACCCTATGTAAAAATCTGAAAATGGAGAAAGGGCCACACGTTTTAGCTTGTATTGGTAATGCAAGGGATTGATTTGATAGATACTAGCTCACTTGCACTCCTTGTCTCGTTTCCTTCAGCAAAAATTAGAGTCGAATGCTTTTGATTGTTGCTGATAGACAAGGCCCCACGCTTTCTCTTTGCATCTACTTTCCCCTCACTCTTGTTTTTTTGGTACTGCTCTAGCACATGCATTTTTCCTTAAAACTAATACCCAGTTCTTTCATTATTCACTCACAAAATTGTGTTCGCCTTATTCATATCTCTCTTTCATAGCTTCATTCACTTGTTCTTCATTGTTTTCGGCGAAAAAACCTTGTGCTTCTTTTGTGGAATCTTCAGTTCAAACCAAGCGCTACCAAGGAGTTAAAAATCAGACATGAGTGCTACAACCAAGTTGAAATCCACACTTGACCACACACTTGAGTCGAAGCCGCCACTATTACAAGCCATCGTTACTTCACACTCGAGCTCATAATCTAGTGGAACACCGCCGTTTAGTTGAACATGTGCTTAAGTTCAAATACGCCTTGAGTGAAGACATCGACTAGTCACCACTATGATAACTCACACCCAAGCTCAACCAACTCCCACCGCACTCAACTCAACCATCTATATCGAGTCAAGGATCCCAGCTTCATGTCCATTACTTTCAAGGTAAACTCAAGGGAGAACAAAGAGTCAGAAAAAGCCAAGGAAGCATTTCTCCACTATGATTCTATTAAGCTCGAGCCTACGCATAGATTGAAACTGTGAGTGACTCAAGTAGTGTTGTAGAGTTTGTGGTTGAGTGAAAATTGTTTGGAGGAAACCGAGGTCAATTTAAGAAAATCTGTTGTGTTGGGTGTGTTGTGTGCATGAATTAAACCCGTAGAGTTTTGGGGTGAGACCAAGAGCAACATAAGTGAAGCCGCTGTTGAGTTAAGTTAAGAGTGAAGTTGATACAATTTTTGGTTGACACGTGAGAAGCTCGAGTAGTGAAGTATAGACAAGGGGCACAGTTCAAAACAATTTTGGGAGCATAATGAGGAGATCAAGAGGAACTTCTTAAAAGCAAAGGTTAACACGTTCTATGGCAAAAAGTTCTCCAATAAAGGTTGATGATGATGACTCGATCTTAGACTTAATGCAAAGGAGAGAAGAAATTTGGGAGGGGGGAACAGTTAGAGAAGACCCAGAGGATGATTAGATGTTGGAAGATTATGAAAGTTTAGGTGAAGGAGATGACAGTGTTGATAATTTCAACGGTGAAGGACAACCGCGGAAAGTGCAAAGAAGCAATGCAGGCTTTTCAGAAAATGACGATGAAGGGAACGAGTACCTTCATAGGGAGATGATGGTGAAGCTTGGAATTGCTAGGGATGTCGACCTTATGTTATGGTCGTGCAGGTTAACGTAGTTTGTGTCCAACGCTTGAGGATCTCACAAAACGGAAACCCTTCAATTCCTCACTTCAGTTGAATTGCACGAGTATTCTATCAACAAAGAGAGGCTAAAAAGAAAAGGTGGAGTTAGGGCCTGACTTTCGAAGTGAACAACATAAAGTGTTCTTTCATGGTAATCCAGTTCGAAGAGTTTTTCAAACTTCCAACCTTTGCGGAACTCGATGTTGAGTTCGATAGAGAAGAATTAGCTAATTTGTGGAAGTTGATAGCGGGTCCTAACCCGTATGATCCGTCTAATAGCGAATGCACCCAAATTAGAAATCTCTCAATTTGCTACATTCATAAGTTGGTTGACTGCACATGTTTTATCAGAAACGAGTCGGGGAATGTGCAGCTAACATAACTCAAGATGATTGATGAAAGGCTTAATAAAGTCCGTAATAATTCTGCTGATTACAGAAGAAATTTTGGGGGGACAAGAAAATGGCATAGAGTTCACAAAAGCACTGATGAAACAGTTGACTACTTACAGAGCATGGGTGTCACGGCTGAACGACAAGAAAGAGGGGATTATTCGAGTTGACGGGATCATAACAAGAATACTCGAAGCATGTGACATGATAGTCAAAATGAAAGTGGTCCCTCCATACTAGATTGACACAGCATACCTTCAGCAAATTTGTTTTTTTGAAAAAGCACCACATAGAGGGACCTCGCTGTACAAGTTCACTCACCCGACTTCAGGAAAAGAATTAAAGATAGTACTTCCGAATGTCGATTATACTGCAGTTGGGATGGAGGGTAATGCCGAATTTATCCCTCCGGCAGGGATCCTATATTTAAAACGAGCCCAAGCAGATTTTTAGGAGCACCATGGTACTTTTATTTCGATGAATACACACACCTGCGGATGAGCAAGGGAATGGAAGCAGCTCACAAACACATTAGTCTACTGCAAAGATATTGCAAGTGGCAGACTAAACAAATAGATTTACTTAAGGTGCAGTTCAAGGATTTCACAATCGACTCCCACTCTCGCCAGAAAAACCCAACTCCACTGTCCACATCAACCTCGTGAGAAATCAAAAGGCACTCCACATCGAAACAACCTCGTAGAGCATCTTCACATATGCCCAGACCCATGCGTCACTACAGCAACACAATACAACACCAAAAACCCACCAAGTCGACCTTAACTCGATCAATCAGCCAGAGCACACAGTTGAGTTAGGTGGAGAATACTATAACTATGTTGCAAAAACGACTCCTAAGCTACACATCGAGCCGAGTTTTGAACCACCACCAAATAGGAGATCATCAAGTCGATTTCGCCAATGAAGAACTACAAGCGCCACGCCCCAATAAGAGGACACTGCAGTTCCACCTTAAGCTTTCCAACCGCACGCTAAAGTGAACTTCTTTGTACCGCTGGGATCATATCCGTCATCCACTCTCCCAGCACAACAACAGCAACAACCACCCTACGATGACTGATGGATGTGGATCCAGCAGGGTGGTTATTGTTTTGCTGAGGTGCCAACCTTATATTCTTCTTGTACATATCATTGCATAGTTCATTCTTTTTACTGGTCTGGGATCTTCTTTCAAGCTTTTTCCACACAAGGGACTATGTGATTTAAGTTTGGTGCTTCCTTAATGGTTTGATGCTTCCTTAATGGTTTGAAATGTAAGACTGCACCATGTTAGGAATCTTTAGTTTAAGTTTCATATCTTAGCTGAACCTTGTTGTGATTAGACACCACTCCTTGCTAAGTGATAATATAAAACGGACGCTCAATTATGAAGTCTATGCATTAAGTCTGAAATTGTGGATTACAAAATACTTAGATTTCCTTTAACAATCTGCATCTATCTTGTTAATCCAAGTAGACTCCCACCATGACCCTTACCTCCTTTTGATCCATACATTGTTTGTTGTATGATTGTTAGGTCTGTTTTTTTGTTTTCTCTTGACATAAAGTGTTAGGTGAGCGCTGATAGGAACACGGCTTCATGTAGATGTTGGTTCATGATTTTGGAACCACATTAGGCCTAGGTGGTTTCGATTCTGGGTGTGGGAAGTTTATTTGTTTTGGATGGGAAAGGAATGAAGAAAATACAAGAATAAAGGTCTAAGTCAAAGAGTTTAAGGGGATAAAGGGTAGAAAAGTGTGTATATATTCAAGGTAAGGTTTTGGGAAATGAAAATGTGAAAAAGGTTCTAAGAAAAGAAAAGGAAAAAGATACAAAATTCTAGGATGTCTTATGAGTTAAGATATAAAAAAAAAATTAAGAACTAGAGTTGTAATGTGTTATGATCCAAAACCGCTAGAAAGTTTTAATTAAGAAACCTCTCTCCTTATATTGGCAATAGAAAATCTTGGGAAGTTTATCTTAAGATGTGTTGTGGCTGAAAGAAAGAAAAACCTTTGTGATTAAAAGAGTATAATTAGGATTGAAATCTGAGGTTAGAATGAAAAGGTCTGAGTTCGATTTGGGTGCATTGGGTAGATGAAGCCTTGTTTCTGTACGCATCCATTGGCTCTCACCTTTAGCGTCATGTTAAAGCTTACTCAATTTTTGAGAGATCCTTGTGCAGATTTGATTGAGCCATATACATGAAAGATATAACTGTAATCTCTTAGAACATTCCCTTAGCCAAACAAGTTTTTAGGAGATGCATATATATAGCTTGATTCACGGTTTGATATTAATGAATGTTAAAAGGAGTGGTTTATTTGAAGGTATTTGTAAGTTGAGATTGGACTTGGATTGAACTTTGATCAGCATAGCTAACGTTTTTGGATTAGGACTTGTTAGTTTTGCATCCAAGAACATCAAAACAGGACAGTGAGTTTAGCATTTAGATCAGCTTACTGTGGTTTTAAGTCCCCACTGTGCAACCTCTCTCCTAGCTTGTTCTTCTATGTTTGCTTAAGAGTAAGCAAAGAATAAGTTTGGGGAAGTTGATATGTATGCAGTTTAACTAGTTTTAGGTGTTTCATTAAGTCTAGTTTGCATACATTTCATAACATGTGCATCTCTTTCAGAGTCCAAATAGCTTGACTTGCATATTTTGCATTTGCATCGCACAAATATTGCATTGAAGGAGTTTTTAGGTACTTGGAGAACACAAATTGGAGCATTCTAGACGATGTGGAAACTCTAGGACTCAATGATCAGCTTTGATGCAATAACAAGAGTATTGTGATGCATTTGGAGTTGAATGGAAGCAGAGGATTGACCGAACAAAATCAACTCGGCGTGACAACTCGAGTCGCCATTCTAGTCCACCACCACACTCAAGTCGGAGGTCGAGTATATACTGCATGGACCGAGTTGACTACTCTACTCAAGCTCGAGCTCAAGTCACTACTCGAGTGGGTCTTTTTACCAATCAATTCCTGTGGGCCAAATTAATCAGAACCAACCAACTCGACAGACCACTTCAGCAGATGGGCAAAATTGAATCAGAACGAACCACTCGATGGACCGAGTTATTTAAGTTTTAGCTGAATTTAGTATAAATACTCTTTGTTGTTGCCAAAAATGGATAACCTAGTTTGTGCCTCTTTGTTGCAAGAATATTTCTTGAGCCGTTTTCCGCTTTGTAATTTCAGAACAAACTTTCCACTTATGTTTTTCTAATGCAATTTCTATTTTCTTTGAATCTTGTTTATCATTTCATTTTGAGTCCACTGTTGATGTTATCTCCTGTGATTTCAGTTGTTATTGTTTACCTTATGATTTTTGAGTAGTTCACTTATGGCTCTTGAGGATGGGTTTGATTAGTGTGGATCTTAGGTTTTCTTGGTTGCTTGAGGTTAGAAAAGCTTAGATCTCGTCTGATTTGGTGCTTTTACTGTTTATCTCACTCTGATCAATTGAAATTTGTTCTTAGACATTCTAGCACCTGATAGGTGTTTGGTAAAATGTTTGATCGAACCAACTTCAGAGATTCACACTCTTAGCTCAAGGGATCGATTGCTTAAGGAGTGAATCAGCTCAATGTTTCATGTTGGTTAGGTTGTTAAACGCCTATGATGATAGGGTCTGTTGATAGCTTAGTTGAGGTTGTTTGCCACGAGAGTGGATTCAATGTTTAGTGAACTCATTGCCTAGAGGTCTGCTCCGTTGGGTTTTGTCAAGCACCAAGTGGATCTAAGTGATCCACTGTTCCATGATTTCCACTCCTCATGAACCTGTTTTCTCATCGCCCTGCACTTGCTTTGTCTGCTACTTATCTTTCACTGCTTTGTTTTGCTTTCTTTATGTTTCATTGTTTGTTCTATTTTCCCTTTAGTTTATTTTCAAGTTTGATTTAGGTTGCTAGATAAAAATCACTCTGATTTGCTTGGATTAGAGAACTTGATTGTATTCTAATTGTTGGTTACACTCCCAGTTGGCTTAACACCTTTTGTACTACTTTGACACACTAGTACAATAAGATTTGAGAATATAGTAAAATCTTGTTATCATGCTTATATCCAATTTATCCAGTTTTATACCTGAAAAGACTCTAAATTACTAACAAAGGCTCTAAAAACATACGAGTGAGTGAGTCAAAAACCGATAAAAATGAAGTACATCAACTCCCCCAGACATTCTTGTTTGTCCTCAAGCAAGCAGAGAAACCAAGACTGAAGAGCGAAGTGTAATCAAAAGAACTCAACCGTCATAAGAGTACTACAAATTCAATTCCTTTAGTTAACCACATGAAAAACTTACCTGACACAACCAAGACCACCTTATACTTCTGCCAGACTTTGCAACAGTCCCAAGCAAACTCCATAATCCAAGTGAGTGACCGAATGCACTATACCGACTTCTAAAGTATCTAAGTGCTGTCTCATCGAGGGGATATCGATCAAAGAACACATGGGTTCTTTTCATTTTTAAGACTACCTTCTCTATGGTTTTTTTCCTCTTTTTCATTCACATTGCAGCCAATATTTTCCTACTTACCTAGGGTATCATTTTTTTTTATCGGCTGCCCAACCAATTTTTCCCTACTTACCTAGGGTATCATTGTATTTTTTTATTGGTTGGTTCTTTAGTAACTCAAAGAATGAAGCAAGAGTAGCATCATTAGAGTTTTCCTCAGCCTACTAACATTGCATCCAGCTTTCTTTTTTTAGTTACTTCAAAGATAGCACAATCAGCACAGGAACTTAGAAAAGATTAGAGAGAGGGGAACCATACTCACACAGATAAGTCTTTTAGGACTGAAAGAAACTCGATCTGATCACTACAAGAAAACATGCATTTAGCGACTGAATATTGTGACTGAAAAATTCAGTCGCT
>OVAX01002221.1:0-32371 GCA_900406405.1 Lepidium africanum | reverse complement strand
ATTTTTCTCATTTCTTTTCCAAACAAAAACCCATTTATACCCAATGGGAATTACATGTTCAGGTGTTATGACAATAAGTCCAAAGACTTTTCTTTTATTGAGGGAGTTTAATTCAGTTTTTATGGCCATTTCCCATTTTTCCCAATCAGATCTTTTATGGCCTTCTAGTATGGACCTTGGATCTGGATCACTTTCATAATCAATTTCTTTTGATACAGAGAATGAGAAAATTCCATTATTNTCTGGATCACTTTCATAATCAATTTCTTTTGATACAGAGAATGAGAAAATTCCATTATTTTCTATTTCATCTCTAACCCAAATTTTCCCGTTTTGGGCATAATTGATGGAAATTTCATGATTTTCGTCTTCAAGACTTTTCTCTGTATTTGGTTCTTCTGGACCATTTTTATTTTCTGTATTTGGTTCTTCTGGACCATTTTTATTTTCTTTTCCCAATTTATCTTTCTTCAGGAGATTTTTATCTTTAGATCCCATTGATCTCCCCTTCTTCAATTGAGCCTTGGGTTCATTAGTTATGTTACCATAATTTTGTTCTCCTGGAACATTAACTCTTGATGGAACATTTGCAGCAGGTATATATGATTATGTCACCTTTCTTGTGTCAGTGAACGCATCTGGTATTTGATTTGCCATATTTTGTAAATGAACAATTTTCTGAACTTCCAGTTCACATTGATTTGTAGGAGGATCAAAGTGCAACAACGATGGTGTGCATCATGTAATATCTTTTGGAACATTTTTAGTTCCTCCCCCCTAACTCTAGAAATTCATCTTCATTAAAATGGCAATCGGCAAATCGTGCCGTAAACATATCACCAGTTTTTGGTTTCAGATACCGAATCATACTTGGTGATGTATACCCGATATATATTCCCAATCTCCTTTGTGGTCCCATTTTTGTACTTTGTGGTGGTGCTACAGACACATATACTGCACAACCAAAAACACGGAGGTGAGATATATCTGGCTTCTGGCCAGATGTTAATATTAATTGTGTAGCATGCAAAATTGCATGTCCCCATATTGAAATTGGGAGTTTCGTTCTCATCATTAACGGTCTAGCTATAAGCTGCAACCGTTTAATTAAGGACTCAACCATGCTATAAGCTGCAACTGTTTAATTAAGGACTCAACCATGCCATTTTGTGTGTGAACGTGTGGGACCGAACGTTCAACATCAATTCCCAATGACATACAATCGTCATTGTAGGCTTGTGAAGCGAATTCACCAGCATTATCAAGCCTTACTTTCTTTATCATATAATCAGGAAATTGTGCTCTTAACCTGATTATTTGGGCAATGAATTTTACGAAAGCCATATTTCGTGTGCTTAATAAACACACATGTGACCATCTACTAGATGCATCAATTAATAAAATAAAATATTTAAATAGCCCGCATTGTGGGTGGATAGGCCCACATATATCACCATGTATTATTTCCAAGAATACGGGAGATTCATTTCCAATTTTGGCTGATGATGGCAGAGTTATTAGTTTTCCAAGAGAACAAGTGTTACATGGAAATTCTCTCGCTTGAAAAATCTGGTTTTTCAGCGGATGGCATTTGTATTTTCCACAATTCTTCTCATCATGACTGAATCAGGGTGCCCTAAACGTTCATGCCAGATTTTGAACGTACATGTAAACTTCGAGTTTAATGTAACATATGATTTAGTCACATTTATTTTTGTGGAATATATTCCAGAAGATAAAGCTGACAGCTTTTCCAATATATATATTTTTTCTGAATTTACTGATGTAATGCAAAGATATTCAATGCCATTTTTATTCATAGTTTCTATATGATATCCATTTCTGCAGATTTTTTTGAAACTTAATAACTTTCTATAAGATTTAGGGGAATATAATGCATTATTTATCTCAAATTTCATTCCCATTGGCATTGAAAAACAAGCTCTTCCGGATCCTATAATAATTTTTGCATTACCTGATATAATATTCACGCTTCTGGCGAAATTATTTATTTTAAGGGATGAAAAATATTTTCTATCCTTTAATATTGTGTGTGTTGTAGCACTGTCTGCTAGACATATATCATAGTATCTTCTTCAGGATATTTTATTTATTCCTGATTTTCGCTAATACCTACAAAATCAATAGCGAAATCAGCTACATCAAGATAATTATCAGTATCCATACCATCAGATGAGAGTCCGAATTCATTTTCATTAGAAGGCTCGACTTCATTGTCAAAAGATGGTCCGGTTTCATTATCAAAAGATGGTTCAGCACCATATAGGAAGTTGGTTTTCTTTTCTTTTTCCTTGTTCTTTTGCGATTCTTGATAAAGCTTGACAAAAAGCTTCGGCGTGCGACATGTACGCGATCAGTGACCTTTCAAGCCGCATCTATATCAACGATTTTCATGTTGCTTATTTTCAACTTCCTTTCCTTTTGACTTTTGATTATTTCTTTCATAATTATTAGGACAAGCCTTTCTCATTTGTCCGCGTCCATTTCCATGACCATATCCTCCTCTTCCACGACCTCGGTAGTTATTCTGACCGCGTCCACGTCCATTATAATTATTATAATATGTGGATCCAACATTCGCTTCTGGTAAAGATGCAGATCCAGTTGGACGAGATCGATGGTTTAACATTACCAGCTCATTGTTCTACTCTGCCACGAGGAGAACTTGCATTAAGTCTGAATACTTCTGGTATTCATTTGCCTGGTAATGTTGTTGCAGAATCACATTTCCAGGATGAAATGTCTAGAGAGTGTTCTCGATCATGTCATAGTCAGTGGTCTTTTCTCCACATAACGTTATCCTGGAAGTGATTCCAAATAGTGCAGAATTATTTTCGCTTACACTCTTATAATCCTGGCACCGGAGGTTCAACCACTCATGTTTTGCTTTTGGTAGGATTACATATCTCTAGTGATCGAACCTATCTTTGAGTGACTGCCAAAGATCTGCAGGATCTTCTTTTTTTAAATATTCATCTTTTAAACCATCGTAGATATGGTTTAATAAAAATATCATGCCTTAGACTCTTCAGGAGTCTTTTTGGACTTATCGATGGTATCGATTAATCATTTTCCTTTCAGGTGCAGTTTTACTGCAAGTGCTCATCTTATATAATTATGGCTGGTTATATCTAGGGCAACAAACTCGAGTTTAGTCAAATTTGACATGATTACTGCATAATAATTTAATAACAATAAAAATTTTTTATTCAACATAAAATAAAATAACACTATCATGAAAATAATCAAAGCATAAACGACATAATCATAATAAATTAAATATGATGCAATACAATACATGTAAAAATATTATTTGTCTTCAGGACAAATTTATTTATATTTATTTATCTGCGGGAGAAATTTATTATATTTATTTGTTTTGTTTTACCGTTCTTCTGGAACATTTTGTAAATGACTTCGAGACATTATTGTTTTATTGTTTTTCTGGAACAATTTGTGAATGTCTTCTGGACATTTTATCATTCTTCAGGAACGTTTTTTAATAAATGTCTTTTGGACATTTAAAGACATTGATCTGAGGAGACATAGTCTACCCATGATTATAAGTCATTTAAGGAGACAGAGCCTACCATATAATCATGATCGTGGAGGCAGAGTCTACCATAACGATCAGTTCGGAAAAAGGTAACGCCTATCATCCCAAACATGTATAAGAAATGAATTACTCTTATTAAGGCGGCAAACCGACCATTATAACAGTATATAAATTTAAATTTAAACAAACAGTATAATAATATATAAATTAAATATATATATATGTATGAGGAGTGAATCACCTTGAGACATAGTCCCTTCGATATAATAAATATAAATTTAACATAAATTAAACTATATTTTCGATTTGGTATTAGAAAAGAACAAGTCATGTTGTTAACTTGTTGTAAAACAACTTTACATATATATATATATATATATTTTGTAATATTATAATATAAAAGAGTAAATGAGGGACGATGGAATAATAAGACCACCATTATTGGTGGTTTTTAATGAATTTCTTAGTGTAAAAATATTAATAAAATAATAAAAAGTGAAAAAATAGAGAGAAAAAGTTTCTTAAATAAGAAACTCAAAAATGAGTTTCTTGCCACATGTCGGTACGTGATTGAAGAATCTTTTTTTAAAAAAAATAAATAAATAACTAAATTAAAAATATTAACATTATAATATAATAAAAATTTCTTAAAGAAACCCTTGATAATCCTGTCCTAAAAACTCTCATCAACTCTTTAGGCTAGTAGTAGTCAAGTTACAACTAGGATAATACATATATATATACTACTCCTAAGTCCGTTTTACTAAGGTCGGTTAAAGTAAAATCTAATATAATATGTAGTAAGATAATTATCCATTTCATAACATAAACTATTTTTTATCACAAATTACAAACATATAGTAACAATTAGATCAACAAAATTTAATTTATGATTCAAAGTTATATTCAAAACCCTATTAACTACTACATAAATTATTACTACCAATCGATTATACTGTACTACATGTAGAACCACCAGATCCAGAAATCACACCTATCTTAGTTAGAAAAAGAGTAAAACAACATAAATTAAGACGAGACTTCCCCATCAGGCTTCAAAAACAAATAACCTGGTCAACATAAATAAATTACATGCAATACTACGAAAAGGCGCGCCAAATGAGCTGTTATAATTAGACTAATGTCTAATATATATTTTAGCATATTATAATAGCAAGTGTAAAGACTAATGACCCCTTTATATGTTTTAGATTTGAGTCACTTACTCTCTCACTTAGTTCTCGCGACTCAGAAGACGATGGAGAGAGAAGGAGTTGTTTCTTATTATCTGTGGTTACCTTTTAGGTTCATTCACCAAACTTACCGATTTATCTCACTCAAGCTTTTCGGTTTACGATCTTCTTCTGATTATGATATTCCGGTTAGTACTTTCTGCAATAAACAATCATTCATGTTTCACATATACTGATCGTTTCTGTTTTTAGATCTAGTCTTCTTTGAACATGCATGAGATTAGTGTTTCCTCTAAACAATGACCTTTTCACGACTTATTGGATTGAGACGATTAGTGTATACTTTTACTCATTTAGTAATAACTGTACTGATTCATACTTGTTACATACATATGTGTGTGTATATATATATATATTTGTAGAAAGTAGAGATCTATATGAGTTTTTGCTAATTGAGAACAAAATATAATTTTAAATTGAAATATTTTAGCTTAATCGGGAAAATATCTTTTGTTCGAAGTGTGGTGAATTCCATTTACGTTGTCTTTTCTACCAGAGTTTAACTATTGCGTATCTTCACGTAATATTATTTGGGATCTAAAAATAGATTTATACTACAAATCGGTTTTTTAAATCTAAGTATTGGTAGCATACATATTTTTTAACTAAACTTTAATGAGATGTTGACACATCACAAAAGATAGATTATCTACAATTCTAGAGCGAACACATCACCACCCCATTAGAAACTTCATTTGTTTTGTCTGTTCTTTCTTTTTATATAAAAATCATAAAGATTGATAAAATCTTCAATTGTTGATTACAAAATAAAATATATATATATATATATATCAGAAAAAGGAGGAAGTAGAATTTGTGGTAACGCAAGTGACGTCGAGGAGTTATACACCACAATCAAGATCAAAGAAAGTAGTGAAGTCGAGAGACTTTAGTTCTGGCAAGCCTGGTGGTACCAACAACAGGTCCGGCTAATTCTTATTATACTTCTATTAGTTAAGTTTTATAATAATTTACGCAGATAATCTTTTACTTCTTATTATTGTAGAAGTGTGATTTGATGTATGTATTTATGTGTGTAATTTCTGAAGATTGTATGTCCTCTTAATTTTTTTTATTTTTTTTGTCAAACAGTCCTCTTATGTTTCTTAATGCATAATAATAAAGGGGAACGTGGATCTAATCTTGATTCTAGTGAAGAAATTGTAAGAGAAAAAAAGGATCATACGGTCTTAAAGGAAAACCAAATACATGTGATTATATGAAGATCATTTATCTTGAAAAATGTAAGCAAATACCTTATCAAAAAAAAAAGTAAATTGTTTTTTTTTTAATATAAAGTACATTTATGTATATTCTGCTGTCATGTGGTCATGTCTCGCTCTACATATGCTTTGTTTGGATTCCATCATTAATCCATAGTGCAAAATTCCTTCCCTGAAATATCTTTGAATCTTTCACCTATATTCTATAAAGAATCACTTTTGGACCCAAATAATCTATATAAAGAAATGCTAAACGAAAAAAAGAAATCTATTTATTACATCTAACTGAAAATATATAAATTAGTTGAGGTTACTTAAGATTAAAACCCGATACATAATTTGGAAAAAAGGTGTAAATCATATTTTTGGATATGAGAAAACTTACATCAGTTTTTTCACACCCGGACCGGATCGGTTAACCCGGGACCGGATTGTTCTTCCGGTTTGAGTTTAATGATAAAATCCGCTAATTTAATAACCGCTAAAATCCGAAAAATCTGTTTTTGACCCGAAAACTGGTGAATTGGTTAGACTAGTCGGATATCGGTTTGATTAAAATTGATCATAGTTTTGATAATTTAAGTATTTAACTGTTATTATTTCTTTTTCTAAATAAAGGAATTGATTTTATGATTAACAAAATGTTTATGATTAAACATAAAGCTTGATTTTATGATTAAGATAATAGTTTATAAATTAAGTATATGCTAATTTTCGATGATTGTTTTATCAATAAAATATATGCTAATTGAATTTTCAAAACTTTTGTTATGTATGAATATATTAATTAAATTATGTAAATTTTAATTTTAAAATATTGATGTCGAAAGTTGAAGAAAATAGTGTTATAGATTAAGTAAGATTAGTTGTTTTAATGTTTAATTAGATTGTTTTATCATTGATTTTCAATTATTTTGATATTTTCATCAATTTAATTTAATTTAATTTAGTTTAAATATAATCTATAACAAAATTTTATTATCATATATAATAAGTCTGTTTTATACTTTAATATTTGAATTTTTCATAAAAAAATTATATATACAAATATTCAAATTAATATATAAATATATAGATCGATCCGGCTGTCGATAACCTGGTGGCCCAAAAGGTAATCTGGGTCGAGTATGAAAATATTGGACTTACATCTTCTTGATAAGAAATGTTACTCGAACTTGAAGTTTTCAAAAACAATTTGAATAAATCGGATATTTATGGCCTAGTTGTTGGTTTTTATTCTAACAGCATTAGTAATCGCCGTTTGTCAGAAAAAAAAAACAAACAAATAGACAGCCACTCGAAAACAGATCATTCATCTAACTCACCGCTTAGTAATCGCATTTAAAAGAATGATTGATCTTTCTGGTACCAAAGAGAGAAAGTCAGAAGACAAGAGAATTAAAGATGCAGCAAGAGAGAGATAACAAGAGAAATTGTTCCAGCAACGTCGTTACACGAACCGTGATGAGTTTCCTCGAGTGTCTGAATCTCAGACACTCGTCTTCTTCTTCAAAGATGGTAAGAAAATATAAACCTGATCATTCTCTCTCCTCTGTAAACTCAACGAACGTTTATTATTCTGCTTAGCTACTGGTTTTTTGTTTCTGTGTGGCAGGAGGAGAAGGAAGAAGAAGATCCACCTGTTGAAGTTTCAACAAGGAGTCTTAACTTCTCGAGTAAACGGAGAAGGAAACAATCGGTTAGCTCCGGCAAACGAGGTGGAGTTAACAACTACGACATGTAGCTAGTACTGATGTAAAATTGGATAATCTTTGTTTAGTAGTTTCATCTCAACGATCATGATATCAATATCATAATTTCATATCAATCAAACTAGACTCTTAAGCTAGTAATACTCGAGCTAAACTCTCAAGACTTTGATCGATCACTTGCTATTGCTACTAGCTCGCTTTGCAAAATGATTTGCCGCGGTTTTGGAGAAGCGAGTAATTGTGAAGAACAATTGAAATAAAGAACGTCCCTTAACGATCCCTTCTTTGACTCCCCTTGCTGTTTTGGCCATCACTGGTTCTGTTTCCTTTGTCTTGATTTGATGCATCACCTCCTGCATTGAAGCTACTGAATGAGATGAAATTGGAGTTAACCATGAAGTCTATAGTTTGCCAAAAAGAGAGGTTAGAAGTGTGGAATGAACCTGGATTCATGTTTGTTAGTCGTCTTAGTCTATCTTCAGCTACACGAATAGCCCGAGCTGAGCTTTTAACACCTTGAGTAATGCCTTGGCTACAAAAATGAAGACAACAATGTTGTACAGTTACATACAGAAGCTATGAACAATTGGTGAATCAAGAAGGAATGTGTGAACAAACCCTAAATCACTGAGCTCCATAGTTAAGTCACTAATCTCCATTCCGGATAAGCGAACAGCAGCCATTGTATCTGGCAGCTCTTCTCTGGTTACATCTAGAAGCTTTTCGAGAGATTCTGCTGCTTTTCTGAACGCCTTTTTGTTCAACATTCCAAAGTAACAAATATGTAGAAATCAAGTTAAGCAGACAATCACCAAAGTATTATCTGTAAAGGAGAAATGTTGGAGAACGAACCAAAAGAGCAGGAATTGCAGCAAAGAATAGCCATGATGCTGAAATTGCTGTCTGCAAGTATATAAGTGAACCCATCATGATGAAAGGTGGAAAAATCTGATTGTTCATTGAGCAATTAGAATCAAAAGACATCATGATTCGATCATTGAGAGGTAATGATAGAATGTTAAAACTGAATTTGAAAGAAGCAAGAAATTTGTATGACCTAAAAGAGGAGAAATTCGTATTCCGGTAAATCTAAATCCGAGAGGAAATCAAGTATGGAGGCTGAAATTGAGGCGAGGATCTCGAGGTTGAAGAGAAAGACTTACGACGCAAGCGACGACATTAAGCAAGACGAAGTGTTTGTGTGTGAATGTCCACTGAGAGAGTTTGAGAGGAGGCTGTCCCACGGACTCGGTCAATTGGGAAGAAATCGATGGCTCCTGCGGATTGGTGTACAATGGAGAAGGAGAGGAAGATGTGAACGAGTCCGAAACCTTCGCGAATCGCGATACGGACGAAGATGCTACCCGGAGAGTATACCGGCGGCGAAACAAAGTATTATTCCCGACGAATTCTCGATGGAAAATTGGATTCCTAGAGATTGCAGGTTTAGGAGATTGCAAATTCGAAATAAACATTTTGAATTGTTTCGCTCGATTCGTCAGAACCCCACCGTTAAAACTTAAAAGCTTCGAGTCGATAACAATGGATGTCACTTGTCAGCGAGAAATTTTTACTGTAACAAACCAACCAAAAGTTGCATGTAAGTCCTCAATTTATGCTTAAACTATGAAATAACCCCATTACTATTATTTGAAACTAGTTTGACATCCTATGTAAATCGAATACCACTTAGTTGGTGGTGTTGGAACTCAAAGAAAGAATCACGAACACGACCAAAAAGCTTCGAAAAAGAATTGCAGAGGCGTAGATTATTTATTGCGCTTGAGAACAATAAGCCACCTATTCGAGTACACGAATCTTCAAGATGGATCTCTCAAGTGTTATCTATGCACTTGTTACTTGTGTACTTCTAGATAACGAACTGTAACCTCAAGAAGAAACAGAATAGAGAAACCATTAAAGAAACTAGAAAGCTAGAAGAAAAGAAGAAGATATTCAATCACTGAATCTCAATTCATCATCGATTTTGATATCATGAATTTCTTCTCTGCTTTTCCTCTCTTTTTTCTGTAACTTACTTTACTCTTTTTCTGTTTTTATAATGAATCCATGTTTCAAGAAAACAAAGAGAATAATTAATGGATTATTCGATGAACTTTTAATGGGCTTGTTACAATAAATGATTTATCAACAAGGCCCATTAATAATATTCAAAGAAACAATCCAACAATCCCCCACTTGTTTCTTTTGAATGTGATTCCTTTTGATGTCTTTAAGACTTGAAACAAATCTCTTGAGAGTTTCGCGAACTAGTAAAACTCTATCATTTTTAGTTTCCGTAACATACATATTTACAACATGATTTCATTGTTACTCTTTAAGCAAAACATATAAATGATATATATACAACATACAAGTGTAGTTTATCCAAGTTATTGTCTATAAGTTTATTCTGCTCTGAACTTTATGCAACAAAACTTTTGTCTTTTTTTTTTTTATCCATTACAGATTTTTCCTGTAAATCTTTGTTACAAATCTAAGCAGTACAAAACATTGTACGAAGACTTAGTGACTTTGTATTTAAAGACAATCATCTCTTGTTTTTCACATGATCATTATCTGATCACTATTTCGTGTTTCTTATATCCACATTACAATTTGTTCATTCTAAATTGAACCTTACATACATATATAAAGTATTACACAAGAACCGTTTTTAACTAAGCTTAGTCCTAAGGCTCATTTTGCTTTTGAACCTTATACCGACTGCAATTCAAGATGTCATATTCATGTTCATTCATGAATCTGCCTTAAAAAGACTATAATCCAGTCATTCCATGACTCAACCAAGATATTGCATCATATAACATTAGTTCAATTCCTGTGAAAAGTAAGTATTATTGCAGAAAGATACATGCGAAATTTAATCCATAATACTCACGGCAGTAAGCTTTTTAAACAGAGACCTTTTGTCTCATATACTCTCCACATGAATCTACAAGATCATCTACATCCCTTTGATTATATTAAACCTTACATGTACTAAAATAAAACAAATCTTTTTAAGTGATCCTTTGTTATCACTTACAACTTGAGTTCTCGTACTTAGTCACAGATTTTTTAATTTTTGTACACCATGACACTATCTAGAACAACACTCTTTTACAGTTTTGAACCTTGAACTGATGATCTATAATAAAGTCACACATTGGTAACCTTCAAAGGTGTTGTTCTAATGTCACTTCAAACCCATCTCTAAGGCTGTGTTTAACACACATAATGCCTTAGTCAGTGGATCTGTGATATTCAAATGATAAGAGTCCAACTTCTAAAAGTCCTCCAATCACTTTACCAAATGTATCAAAGAGGTTTCTTTTCTCAACTCTCTTATGTTTTATACAAGTGTTACAAAGAGGTCACTTTCTTGACCCTCTTACACCTAAATCAAGTGATTTTAAGAGGTCACCTTTTGAATCTCTTACACTTAAACAAGTGTATCCAAGAGGTCACTTTTTGACTCTCTTACACTTCAATCAAGTGAAAACCAATTTACTTTTAACAATCGAGTTAACACTCAAACTAAGGTCTTATCAACTCTTTGACATAACTCTAAACAAGTTTTGATGTTTTCCTTTGTTTGACCTTTTGAACTAAGGATTTAGCCCGAAAAACACTATACTCAAGTTAATTAAGATCCATTTCAGTTGTTGTGTTCAAGACCGTAAGTCTACACAAGCATCCTCTTGAAATGCGACTAATGAACACATAAATACGCATTCATCTAATTCAGAAATGAGATTTTCATTTCTTTGGCCATGGAATATTTTGTTTATGTCAAATAACTAAGTCAGCACTATAAGTGTCATAATCACTATCACTTCTCCTAATGCTAGACAAAGTAACCTCAACAAATCACTCCCACAAACCATAAACGAAATGATAATAATCACAAGCATCAGATATAAGCATCACTACAAGAATGTTCCTCTAACCTATCTATTCTGGTTTAGAATCCATTGACTCATTTAAAGTTCAGTGAACTTACCTCAATGTGACACCCACACAATTGAACTTATGCTTGAATAGATCAATATGACTTTCAGAATTAACTATTGAACTTAGCCATTAGAGAACTTCAAATTTCCAAGAGTTATTTCTTCAGCTTCCATAAAGAATGTTGTTACGCTTTTACTCTTGCTTGAAGTCTCATTCGTTCCGTCTCAACACCAAATCTACGATCTACTTTCAACAAACACAAATCGTTAAATACGTCGTTTATAGAATGTTATAACTTTCATAAGTTTCTTGATTCATAACACTTTCTGTCTCTTCACACTATTGGTCCATGATCAAAAACCATGTCTCTTCTTTTCCTCTGAGTCATGAAACACTAATCAAATGAAAAAGACATCGCATAACTGAATTGATGTCTCTTTGCTCCAAAACACTTTCTTTTGTTCTTCAATTGCTCTGAGGCATCAAGACTGGATCTTTACCAGAGAACAAACCCAAGAGTTGAAGAGATGTTTCTTCACTGTAATTGTCAAATCCCATCGGGCGATGCATCTTGAATCTTTTAAATATCTTGTGTTGTTGAGATCTCTCCTAATTCCCATATTTCGTCATGTTTGATTTAGTCATCTCCGAGTCTCCAACAGATTATTCTTCTCAAAATTTTGGAACTCAAAGAAAGAATCACGAACACAACCAAAAAGCTTCGAAAAAGAATTGCAGAGGCGTAGATTATCTGCTGCGCTTGAGAAGAATAAGCCACCTATTCGAGTACACGAATCTTCAAGATGGATCTCCCAAGTGTTATCTTTGTGTTCGTTACTTGTGTACTTCTAGATAACGAGCTGAAACCTCAAGAAGAAACAGAATAGAGAAACCATTAAAGAAATTAAAAGCTAGAAGAAAAGAAGAAGATATTCAATCACTGAATCTCAATTCATCATCGATTTTGATATCACAAATTTATTCACTGCTTTTCCTCTATTTATTCTGCAACTTACTTTACTCTTTTTATGTTTTTACGACGAATCCATATTTCAAAAAAACAAAGGGAATAATTAATGGATCATTCGATGAATGATTTATCAACAAGGCCTACTAATAATATTCAAAGAAACAATCCAACAGGTGGTTTGTGAGCTATAGGTTACACGTTGCATATCTCTTTACACGTGTCACATTTAAGGTCATTGGGCTGATGTATGAGCTATAAGTATCCGTGTATAAATTTGGTTTGATTCGTTTTGTCTTACATAGTCTCAAATTCCAACCAAAAAGCCAAAGCATAATTGATGGATCAAGCACTCTGTTACATCATAAAAGTTCCTCTAACATCACCAACACAAGCTCTGTTTACGACCAAACCGAAGAAGACATATGTCTTGTCATCGTCGTCGAGAGGCAATTCTGTGAAGGTGACTGCAGCGTCTCGAAAAGTGAAGCTGATTAGTCCTGAGGGAGAGGAGCACGAGATCGAAGGAAATGGAGATAGTTGCATACTTGAATCGGCGGAGAAGGCAGGACTGGAACTACCATACTCGTGTAGGTCAGGGACTTGTGGGACATGTTGTGGGAAGATGGTGTCTGGAAAAGTGGATCAGTCATTAGGTTCTTTTCTTGAAGAAGAACAGATTCAAAACGGTTACATCCTCACGTGCATCGCATTACCTCTAGAAGACTGTGTCGTTTACACCCACAAACAAACCGATCTTATATGAGTCACACATGCCTGTCCCAGACTTTTAGAAAAGCTGAGTAATAATATTATATTTGATGTGTTCATTACTTCGTATTCGAATCACTACTATTTGAAATTTCTAATTGGAGTCGAGTCACAAACTTTTACCAGTATTTGTGTATATGTGCATCTAGTCGTAGGCCACGATGGGCATGTGGTTCATGTTAGTTATTTCCAAAATGTGACAACCAATAAGTAATAATTAAAATTCGGTTCAATATTGGTTATGAATAGGTAGATCGAATTAAACCCAAATTCTAAATAATTATTTTTTATTGAAAAGTAATCTGATATCTAAAACGAAATGTCGTTAATTATAACCAAAAATAACTATAATCTTGTTGGTACAAATTAGTTTTGGCTTTTATTTAGTTTAGGGGTTTATTAGAGAGTGAATTTTAATGGATTTAGAAATTCATAAAAATTTCTAAATCTATATAGATTTTTTTAGATTTTAAAATCAAATAAAGTCAATTTAAAAATTAATAGAATAGATTTCAAAATTAAACAATGCTTGAATAACATATCATTTATATATGGATATCAAAATCAATGTTTTAATCATACATAATTTAAATATGAATTTAAAAATTATTGATTAAATAACACATAATTTTGTAAAGATTTTTACATCCATTAAAATCCACCCTCCAATAAACTTTCTGGCTTCTATTTGGTTTAGGTTGTTTTTCGGTTAAAAATTGAACCAGGAACTAAAATTATACCAGCAACTGAAACCGAACCAAAAATATGTACTCCAACAGGTTTTTCATTTCCAATTTTTATGCCATGGCTATATGCATCCGTCTCTGTGAAGTAGTTAAGGCATTTTTTGTTCCCGTATTGGGCCTGTAATTGGTATAAAATTTGTAGGCCCATTAGCGACCCGTTGGGAACCTAAAAACCGTTGGCCGTGGGATGCACTCCGCCACAGTAGATTCCTCCGAAAGGATCGATCGCCAAACTTCCTCCAATCCGAATTTCAAAAAATTAAATTTTCAAAAATAAATAATTATATTAATTATCGTCCTTACAATTATTTTTCGCAAACGGCGCCTTAATAATTTGGCGAAAAAATCAAAAACCCTATTTCCTCTTCCTCAAGAGCGGTCGTTAAAATCACGCAACAATACATTTGGACAAAAAAGAAAAAATAAATAAATAAACAAAAACCCCCAAAATGTCTGTCTCCTGAAAATTCGAAATTCCGGATCCACCGCCAGCGAATCCCTAGCTCTTTTTTTTTCTCTCTATCTCTATCTGTATTCGAAGCCAGTAAGGTTTCTCAAGCTACCGTGTTTGGTTCGTTTTCGTTATTAGTTTAGGTGCGCAATGAAGAAAGGAGCAAAGAGAAAGGGTGTTTTGAAAGCAGGTCGCAAAGGTGCTGTTAAGGAGACTCAGAACGATGAGGTGATTGCCGAGTCTCTGGAGGCAACGACAACTCAGGAGGAGAGTCAACAGCTTCCGGAAGAAGTCGTCGCTGAGGAAAAGGAGAATGGGAAAGTGGAGGCTAAGGAAGATCAAGAGGACGAAGAGGAGAAGCCAGCGGAACATGATTCCTTAAAAGAGCAGGAGAATCACGAAGATGAGGACAAAGATGCTTCTCCTTCTGAGCTGCAGAATGATGTCAAGGTCAAGGCCGATGAAGAAGATGAGAAGAAACCTGTTGCTCGTCGTGGTGGTAAGCGAAAAAGGGGCACAAAGAAGGAAACTGAGATTAAAGATGAGAAGAAACAGGTTCCCAAAGCTAAGAAACCTCGAGCGACCAAACCACAAGAAGAGCCTGAATACTTTGAGGATAAGCGTAATCTGGTATGCTTTTGCTAACCTTAGTCTGAGATATCTTCTAATCAATGTGTTGCATTTTGGGGCTTTTGCTCTATGAGAATAATCGTATGCCATATATGGTATGTCACGGCGAGCTTGAGTTAGTGGAGGGAAATTTTCCGAAGGACTGCTGTGCTGTATATCAATATCAAAATAGACTTCTGTATTTTAAAGTCATAACAATGGGATTGTTTTCTTGTATTGTCGCTGTTGTGTGAATTGCAAATTAACATGTGTGCTTGTTTTGTGTTTTCAGGAGGATTTGTGGAAGGCTGCATTTCCAGTGGGAACTGAGGTATATTATCTCTAGTTACTGTTTCCATTGAGAGTCCAATATATTCTCTTGCTTATGGATGTTACTTTGTGATTGCAGTGGGATCAATTAGATACACTTTATGAATTCAATTGGGATTTCCAAAATCTTGAAGTAAGTTATTTGGATTACATTCCCCACTTCTGTTGTGTATTGTTAGTCTATAGATTTTCCGGGGTTGACGAGATTCTGATATTTATGTTTCTTCATCTCTGTGTCAGGAAGCATTGGAGGAAGGAGGGAAGCTCTATGGAAAGAAAGTCTTTGTTTTTGGCTGTACAGAACGTAAGCTGTTTGTCTCGTTTTTTTGTTTTTCTTCTTTTAATGTTTGGGAGTTACTGTCTTCTTATCATATGGCTTCTGTAAATCATCTTTGGCAGTTTTGGTTCTTCTAAATTGCTTAAAAATCTATCAGGCTATGCAGTATGCTTTCTTCCTTTTCCTCAACGTTTGCTTCTCGTTCCTGTTTAATCTTCTCTTTTTAACGTTACAGCTCAATTAGTCCCGTACAAAGGTTTAAACAAGATTGTTCATGTCCCAGCAATTGTTGTTGTAAGCTCTTGTTTAAATCCCTATCAACGTTTGCTTGCTATCTATGCTATGGTGGCTCTAAAATATATCAATACTATATATGCAGATTGAATCACCCTTTCCGCCTTCTGATAAGATAGGAATTACATCGGTTCAGAGAGAAGTGGAGGAAATCATTCCAATGAAGAAGATGAAAATGGACTGGCTTCCTTACATTCCGAGTGAAAAAAGGTAATATGCATTCCACATGTTCTGTTAGACATAGGTGCGATGGCCTAATCAATGAGAAGAAAACCAGTGATTATATCTTGGGTTATTCTTCTGATCTTTACCTACAATTTCTTTTTCTTGCAGAGATAAACAGGTTGATAGGATGAACTGTCAGATTTTTACATTGGTCTGTACGCAGAGGAGGTAAGTAACATGTGTTGTCTTCTCTTCTCAGTGTCAGATGACTCTATGAGGGGAGTACGAGTTACATTACATATGTATCGAAGTTAGAAATGTAACTTGGATTCACACAGCTATAATATGAAATTGATGAATTGGGTTGCCTTGTTTGTTCCATCAATTCTGCCTAGTAATTTATCTTTAGGGTGCAGAATTTGATTTATGGGTCTTGACTGCTACAAATCTGTATACTGTATCTACAGATAATATTATTTGAATTTTCGAGTTCTGATGTACATAATTTTGCTTCATACATTATCTGCAGATCTGCTCTCAGACGTATGAAAGAAGATCAACTTAAGAAGTTTGAGTATTGCCTTCCTTGTGAGTTTTATACATCTACCAGTAGTAGTTAAAATTTCAAAAGTGAACAACTTATAGCAAATGGCAAGTTGTTGCCATTTGCCAGGGGAGCATATTTATGTATGCGGCATGCAACAACCAATACTAATATCTCTTACTTTATTTTTTGCTTTGCAGATTTCTATCAACCCTTTAAGGAAGATGAACTTGAACAGAGTACTGAGGTCCAAATAATGTTCCCTTCTGAACCACCGGTAAGTTTTGCGGCAAGCAGTGAGTGTTTTAGAAGAAGCAGTGAATGTTCACATGAAATGATCAAAAGGGACAGTGTATTTCTGTACGATTAAGTTTTAATATTCTGTTTTTGCAGGTTGTATGTGAATTTGACTGGGAGTTTGACGAACTTCAGGTGTGTTTGGCTTCTCTATAACGATGAAACTTGAAATACTTCTTCAATTGAGTCAAGAGAGTTGTCATCTTGGCGCTGCTATTCCTTGTGTGTTCGATACTGCATTCATTGTATTCTGAATCTTGACATGGGGTTTTGGGCATCTATCGCAGGAATTTGTTGATAAACTGGTTGAAGAGGAAGCATTACCTGCTGAACAAAAGGATGAATTCAAAGTAAGTTTGAGCTGCAATGCAATTGTCAGTTATTTACGCTTGAGTATCTTCTCTAATTCCCATTGTTCCTTTTCTCAGGAATTCGTCAAAGAGCAAGTACGAGCAGCAAAGAAAGTGAATCGAGAGGCCAAAGAAGCTCGAAAGAAAGCAATCGAAGAAATGAGCGAAGACACTAAGCAAGCCTTTCAACAAATGAAGTTCTACAAATTCTACCCTCAGCCCTCACCAGATACACCAGACGTCTCTAGCGTCAAGGTATGAACAAAAGCGAAAAACTCCTCCATATAGGAAACTGGTAACCCAGAAAAATGGTTTTGATTATAGTTTGTTATAAAGCTCTTATTATAGTTTGGCATCTTGTTTTGTTTTGTTCTTGCAGTCACCATTCATAAATCGGTACTATGGTAAGGCTCATGAAGTCCTTTAAAATCAATTAATTCAGAAGCCAGAATAGCTTTACTTGGTGGTCTCGCTTCAACAGAGATGAAACTTATTTAGTCACATTTGCTCTCATTAACTCTTGAGAACTCTTATAGTTAAAACTTAAAAGCCAAGTCCAAACGACAAACTATCGGTTTGTTTTTTTATATATTAATGAGTCTGTATTCTCCTCGAGAAGTAGTTCGAGTACTTAGAAGAGTCAGAGAAATCAATTCTTTTTTGCGGAAAATTGGAGACTGCGTTTTATAGTTCTACATTTTGAATTTCTAAAAATCTTTTGCATTATCATTTCTCAAAGTTATTCTTTATTGTTAAGAAAAGCTCAATATCTTAATGGTATTGCAACTCGTTGTCATTTCGACAATAACAAAATGGTATAATTTCGATGGACCCAATTTACTTACAAGAAAGAGAGATGGAGAAAGACAAAAACATGTAGAATAACTTTGGCATCTTTCATTTTATGGTTCGAGAAAATGACATTCTAGTAAATAGACTCTTCAAGATTTATGTTTACATATTAATATTCGCGACAAGTTTATAACTGATATACTTCCACTTGGAATATATATTTCAATCAGAATATAGATATTCAAAAAGCTAGTTCTTTCCATCCCAAAATATAACCTAGTGCCATATATTCAAAAAGCTAGTTCTTTTCATCCCGAGATATATAACCTAGTGTAGTCTTACTATTATACTCTTGAATTCTTGTTAATTTTGGTTAACTCAAATAATTTTTTTTTGTTATCAATTTCATCTATAACTAAAACTCATATCCTAAAACTTATTTTTTCTGTTTTCTTGTATCGGAGAGGAATTGAACTCCAGTGCCTGAAGATTTGTAAAATGTGTGTCATATTTCTTCGGCTAACTCTAATAACTTAAAATAATAATAAATTGAGAATTTTAGTAAGAGTCGAAGTAGTGGACAAAATAGAAGCAGGTAATGAATAGGAAACAGCTTAAAGGCGTGTTTGGTTACACTACACAGTCTCCGTCGCTACCGATCTGCATGTGAATATTAAGAACAAAGCTGGTCGTGAATTATCTTATCTTAATTAAGTATTTAATCAAAAAGAAGAAAAAACACAGCAACTCAACGACATGCGTTTGTCCTTTCCAGTCTGTTTTATTTATATATATATATTTAACTCATCTTCAAACTATAATCATATAATATTCCACCACTTCCCTCACTCTCTTTTCTCTTTTTCTTTTATCATATCTTATTGCCACCACTTATTAGCAATTCCTCTTTATCCCAAACCAATTTTTTTTGTAGATATTTTTATCATGGATATTGATTTTAGTGAATTAGATTAAAATAAATATCCCATTTGTTTGTAAAACTCAACTATATATATGTTTGCGAGGCAGAGAACTCGCATCAACCCCAAAACAAAAGCTATAAGCCCATTGGTCCAAAAGCAACGATCAAAATTTGTAAGTCTAATCGAATTTGGATATGTACATAACTGTAAACTGTGATAATGACTTGACGCAATTAGTGTTACATTTAATGTCTTAATTACCCAAGATTATCTCTGTTTCCTAAATAAACCCCAAAATTATGTCTGTCAATATTTAATGTCTCTGTCAATATTATCTCTACATCATAAAAATCCCAAGATATTTCACTTTTTGTTTTTACTGTTTGATTACAGCAAATTTGTTTCTTTTTGATAACGGAAGCCCAATTTTTTTTATGTAAGCCCATTTATAACCCAAAAAAAAAAAATTTAAGAAGGCCAGTCAAATTTCTTTTACTACTGTACTCATCTTAATATCATTAATCGGATAATCCTGCAAAAAATACATCATAAAGTAGTACATCAATGAGAAAACTCATGATTCGTGTAATGATAATTTATGTTAAAAGTTTTTTTGGAAACTGTTAATCTTTTTGAATTGAAGAACAAAAAAAATGCAAATTGAAGACAATAGAATAAAATAATAATAATAAAAAATTCATTCGATTCCTGGAAAACCTCGAACACTTTCTCTCCTCTCTCTCTGTCACAGAAAACACACACTGTCTCTTTCTCTTTCTTCTTCCTTCTTTCTTCAATTCTCAGATTCTGAGTACAATCCCTAAATCTCTAATTCTTCTGTGTTTGAGGAGGGAGAGAGATTGTTGAAGGCTAAATGAGTCATTTACTCACTCTCGCTTTCTGCTTCATCTCACTACTCCTCCTGAGTGCTAACGCCGTTTCCGACTCCGAACTCCGATCTCTACTCGAGTTTCGTAAAGGTATTCGTGACGATTCTTCTCATCGACCCATTTCATGGTCGGATACAAGTAGTCTCTCGGATCCTTCTACTTGCCCCAATGGCTGGCCTGGTATCTCTTGCGACCCTGAAACTGGTTCTATCATTGCCATTAATCTTGACCGTCTTGGTCTCTCCGGTGAACTCAAATTCAGTACTCTTACTGGTCTCACTTCTCTTCGTAACCTCTCTTTATCTGGGAACAGTTTCTCCGGTCGTCTTGTACCTTCCTTGGGAACAATTTCGTCTCTTCAACACTTAGATCTGTCAGATAATGGATTTTATGGACCAATTCCGGCTCGGATCTCGGAACTTTGGGGTTTGAATCATCTCAATTTGTCTGCTAATAAGTTCAAAGGAGGTTTTCCTAGTGGTTTTCGGAATCTTCAGCAACTGAGATCTTTGGATTTGCATAACAATGAGATTTGGGGAGATGTAGGAGAGATTTTCATTGAGCTGAAGAATGTTGAGTTTGTTGATTTGAGTTGCAATCGCTTCCATGGAGGTTTGTCTTTACCAGCGGACAACATTTCGAGCATTTCGAACACTCTCCGTCACTTGAACTTAAGCCACAATGCGTTGAATGGCAAGTTTTTTAACGCGGAATCCATTGGTTCGTTCAAGAATCTCGAGGTTATTGACTTAGAGAATAACCAGATCAATGGAGAATTGCCAGCTTTTGGATCACAGCCAAGTTTGAGAATCTTGAAGCTTGCACGTAACCAGTTATTCGGTTCAGTGCCAGAGGAGTTGTTGCAGAGCTCGATTCCAATACAGGAGCTAGATCTCAGTCAAAATGGTTTTACAGGTACATTGACATTTTCACTTCCTGAGCAAGATTTGTCAATTTGCTGAATCTTGCTACTTTAGGGAACTATTCAACTTTGATTTGATTAGTTTCCTGGTCTAGACTAGACCTTTTGTGTAATATTTGTCTCAACTTTTTTGTTTAATGTATGTCAACTAAAGTAGTTTCTTTTGATTCAAGTGCAGGATCAATTAGTGAAATTAATTCAACAACGTTAACAATGTTGAATCTTTCTTCTAATGGTCTGTCTGGGGATCTTCCATCGATTTTGAAAAATTGCTTTGTGATAGATCTGAGTGGGAATAGTTTCTCGGGCGATGTATCTGTTGTTCAAAAGTGGGAAGCTACTCCAGATATTCTTGATATGAGCTCAAACAGTTTGTCGGGAAGCTTGCCGAACTTCACTTCTGCATTCTCAAGATTAAGTGTGTTGAACATCAGGAATAACTCTGTCGCTGGGAGCTTGCCTTCCCTATGGTATGATTCAGGGGCTTCTCAATTCTCTGTGATAGATCTTAGTTCAAACAAGTTCAGTGGCCCCATTCCTGGAAGTTTTTTCACTTTTGCAAGCTTGAGAAGTTTGAATCTCTCTATGAATAACTTGGAGGGGCCAATTCCTTTTCGAGGTTCACATGCAAGTGAACTTTTGGCTTTAACTTTTTATCCTCAGATGGAGTTGCTCGATCTCTCAACCAATTCTTTGACGGGTATGTTGCCTGCGGATATAGGTACAATGGAAAGAATAAGGGTGCTTAATCTTGCCAATAATAAACTGGCCGGGGAACTTCCAAGCGACCTTAACAAGCTTAGTGGCCTTGAATACCTCAACTTGTCGAACAATACTTTTAAGGGTCAAATTCCCAATAGGCTTCCTTCCGGGATGATGGGATTTAATGTGTCATATAATGACCTATCAGGCGTAATTCCGGAAAACCTTAGAAACTACCCGCATTCGTCATTTTATCCTGGTAACTCCAAGCTAAATCTCCCAGGTGGGATTCCAGGGGATTCTACTCGTGATCTGTCTTTACATGGGAAAGAACACCATTCGAAGCTTAGTATAAAAATAGCAATTATTGTTGCTTCAGTTGGAGCTGCTCTTTTGATTCTTGTTGTCTTGTTTGTCTATCATCGATCGCAGCTCAAGGACTTTCATGGGAGGAATGGATTTACTGATCAAGCCACGATTAAAGATGGCAAGTTTGGACGCTCCTCTCGTCCATCCTTTCTCAACTTCAGCTCAAATGCTGAGCACCCGTCATCATCTTTGAGCTTCTCAAATGATCACTTGCTCACTGCTAATCCAAGGTCGTTATCTGGGATACCCGGATATGAAGCTGAAATATCCGAGCAGGGTGTGCCCGCTACTTCAGCCACTACAAACCCTAATCTCCTTGATGATTACCCTGCAGCATCTGGACGGAAGTCTATTTCAGGAGGCTCCCCATTATCCTCACCCCGTTTTAGCGACCAGCCTGTGATGTTAGATGTTTACTCACCTGATCGATTGGCTGGAGAACTCTTCTTTTTAGATGTTTCACTTAAACTCACAGCCGAAGAGTTATCCCGAGCTCCTGCGGAAGTTCTTGGTAGAAGCAGCCACGGTACACTATACAAAGCAACGCTGGATAACGGACACATGTTGTCTGTGAAATGGTTGAGAGTTGGACTCGTGAGGCATAAGAAAGATTTCGCGCGGGAAGCTAAAAAAATCGGCTCTTTAAAACATCCAAACATTGTGCCGTTGCGAGCATACTATTGGGGTCCCAGAGAACAAGAAAGACTTCTCCTGTCGGATTACCTGAGAGGAGAGAGCTTGGCCATGCATCTATACGGTTAGAAGCTCTTATTACTAAATCTCTTTACTCCTTTAGGCCTTTTAACCATTTAGCGACTACCCCTAAGACTTAAGAGAACTTACTCTTCTAATCTCTCTCTGCAGAAACTACTCCTCGGAGGTATTCTCCAATGTCCTTCAGTCAAAGACTAAAAGTTGCGGTTGAAGTGGCTCAGTGTCTTCTCTATCTTCATGATAGAGCAATGCCACATGGGAACTTAAAGCCAACAAACATCATTCTCACAAGTCCCAGCAACACTGTCCGAATAACTGATTACTGCATTCATCGTCTGATGACTCCATCTGGTGTAGCGGAACATATATTGAATATGAGTGCGCTCGGTTACTCGGCTCCTGAACTTACCTCAGCGTCTAAACCAATACCGACATTCAAATCCGATGTATATGCATTTGGTGTGATTCTCATGGAGCTTCTGACTAGACGAAGCGCAGGTGACATAATCTCGGGTCAATCAGGAGCCGTTGATTTGACTGATTGGGTGCGGATGTGTGATCAAGAAGGTAGGAGAATGGATTGCATAGACAGAGACATTGCAGGTGGGGAAGAGTTTTCAAAGGAAATGGAGGATGCACTTGCTGTTGCAATCAGGTGCATTGCCTCTGGTAATGAAAGGCCTAACATCAGACAAGTTCTTGATCATCTTACCTCAATTTCTGCGTGAGAGGTTTGTTTGATTTTTTTCTAAATTTTTTTTTTGTTTTTGTAAATCTCTACGGATTTCTTCACCCATGATTCCATTTTTTATTTCTTATTTCTGGGTTTATGTTTCTCTAGTTGATCAGATGATTCAGTTCTTCAGGTGTTTTTACATTTATATTTTGTTGATTATTTTTCCCCTTCCTTGTAAAGGTAGAAGAAAATCTAATCCCATTGATTCTGACAAAAACATTTTGAGCTTGTTTATTGATATAATTTTTTTGTCTTATACGTTGTGGACTATAATATTGTGATTTTCACTATTATCTCACCAACTACCATAACTTTATTGGATTGTAATTTAATTTCAGGGATTTTGAATGACCAACTACCATAACTTTGTTGACTATAATATAACGTTGTTGACTATAATATTGTGATTTTCACTATTATGCAAAATTGAATGACCAAAGTTGCAAAAATCATGCATTTTCATGCGGTCCAAATTCTTTTAGTTTGACAAGGACGGTTCAAATTGAAGATGAATATAAATAACTTCGTATATATGTACACAAGCAAATAATATGTAAATATGTAAATATGTAATTTTATCATATTACATACAAAAACCAAAAAAACAACAACCTTCGAAAACTTGGTTTCTAAAAAGCTACAAACCTTACGTACGTTGCTGATCATATTTACAACTTTGCTCAAACATTTCCCGTAAACGCAAAATAAGAATCATCATAAAACAGGAGCTTATGTTCTTGTTCTTGTCGGAAATCCACAGAGAACTTCATTCTTCATTCATAACGTTTCAATCTCTTGGTTCACGTTGCCGAGCCGCATAAGTCGAACTCAATGCTCGAAGCCGTTGAAAATACTCTCCTAATGCTAACAATCCTCTAGCAGCTTGCCTTGTAGTTAAGATCCGATGCATCTGTTGCAGTGTCTCATGTCTCAAATGATCAGCCTACAACAACAATTTGAGAAACAACTCAATAAACCAGTTCTTCTCCTAAGAGTCTCATTGTCTTTCTTATTTACCTGATTTACAAAGCTAACCAAAGGCTCCAATCTCTCCATAGCACAAGTCATTTGTGGGATATAACTTCCTTCACCAAGTTTCCCAGCTGCCACACTCTCTGCTAATGTATGTTGCAATTTCTCCATACCTTGAGATAATGCATCTTCTGCTTGTTGACTAGATTGCTTCAGATTACATACATCCAAAAGTTGTTGATCCGTTAAAGGATCAAAATGCGGTAAAAGAACCTGACCAACCAACAAAATCCATAACCATAATCATTGTAAGATACTGTTACATTTTTATAATTTGAAGACAGGTTTTTGGATTACCTTGAGAAGCTCTGAGGGTCTAAATCCACCTATCCACGAGAAAAACCGTTCTGCTGAAGTTTTCCACATTCCTGACATGATGTAAAAGACATCGATTTTCGCAGCAGCTGATTTCATTCGGAAGAGTTGAAAGTAATGTTTCATTGCATTATCGACTAGTGAGCGAAGCTCTATATCACTATATTGTCCGTGTAAAACTGTTCTTAGTTCACATATTTGCCTGTTCTGTTCTTCCACCCAATGTCCATATTCCATCTCAAATGCAACAATCCCTAACAAGAAAAAAGAATGTGAAATTACAAAACTGCTTTGTGAGGAGAGAATTGGTAATCGTGGAAAGATTCACACCTGAGCTCATGTTATCAGAGAAACCAAGAGCATTGGTATCTACTCCGTTGCTCACATAGAAACCCTGCAACATTATGATCATAAAATCATTATGTCTATATAGATACTCAATGAAAAAGAAGAAGAAGTTTTACTAACCTGTTGTCTAGCGCGATCGAGTTCTTGCTCTAGATGAATTAGCTTCAACCTGCTTGTCTCTAGCTGCTGAACATAAGCCTGCAAGAAAAGACTCAATAACTCAGTCAAAAAAGAATACAAAACCATTTACTGTTTTATGAATTACAACCAAACATATAGTTTCATACTTTCTTGCGCAAGCGACTTTTCCTTGCTGCCTCGCGGTTCTGTGCAAGCCGTCTCTGTGTCTATGAAGATGCAAAGATTCAGTTGGCGAGAGGATTAAGATGGCCAAATGAGCTAGTATAACTTACTTTATCAGAATGTCTAGATGTGGAAGCCTCTTGGTCAAACTTGTGAGGAGTTCCTTCTGTTCCATGAGAAGTATCCTCTGACTGATCAAAGATTAGAAGAAGCATTTAGAGTCTGAATTCAAACGAGAGAATTCATCAGAGATATGTAACAAAATTTAAGTACCAAGCTGTTTGTTTGTTTGTTTGTCGGAATGATGATAGAGCCAGGCGTATACATGCCTCCATTGTTCTTGAAGCTTTCTTCCCACATACTGATTTGGTTGAAAGGCTCATAAACCTCAAACCTTCTCGGAGGAACGAAATGTGTCGACGTTGTATTCATGTTTCTTCAACTGGCAACAACATAAGAGATACATACATAAATTAGGAATTGCAATTTGCAAAGATACAAGATCACAAGTTAAAGAGATGATTTGCCGGTAAAAACAAAAATGAAGGTTATGGTTTCAAGTCATTTTCCATCACCCAATTCTTCATCGCTAGCTACTACCTCTACTTCTTCTATAAGCTCCATTGAAACATCTGACTCATATACACCCGAAAAACCCTATTCTTACTAGTGTTTCGAAAGGTTGTCAATCAAATAAAGCTTTCTTAAAACCTCTTTATTGTATTCCTAAAACAGACCAAACTCAAATGTCATTGTCAGTTATTGGATCTCACTGTATCTTCTTCTTTTAGCCACTAATGGTGGACCATTTAAACACCTCCCAATATAGAAAATTCCATTACTCTCTCTCTGATCTCTCATTGATTTGATATAACATTCTTGGACAAAAGTCAAGATTCGATATAAGGCAACTCGGAGAAGAAGGTGAAGAGAATAAGAGATAGAACCAAATATCACATAACCAATCATGAAATAGAAAATCAAAAGCAAGCATCAGAATGAAAATAAAAGTCACAGCTTCAGTTGCCATAGTCCAGAATATCAAAGATACTTAATAATCGAGATTAGAGTTTCAATGATTGGTTAGGAGCATAGACAAAACATAACTCTAACAGGAAACATATTTTCAGTCTAGCAGAGATTATGATACATACTCATAATTAACCTATAAAATCATAATCCAGAAAAGAAAAGAGATTTGATATCGAACCTTGTTCTAGTCTTTTGCGTCAAAAGGGCGTAAGAACACGAACTTTTCCCGCGGAAATCATAAATAAAAATAAACAAAGTTAGAAAAGCAAAGGAACTTTTCAGTTTGAGCGAAGAAGTTGGACACAAAACCCCGAAATCCGCAGCTTAAATGGCTCCGACAATACAAGGGATGATAAAGTTTGTTTCTCTGGTCTTCTTGTCATGTTGTTGAAGAAGAAGAAGGATCATGCGAGAATACGACAACTTAAAAGAGAGACCTTCTGATAGAGTTCTTTAAATTTTCTAAACCCAATAAAATGAAAAAAATATAAATATTACTTGAAAATTTCTTTTCCTCTTTATTTGCTTGATTCTTCGGTGATGTTTGTCTTTACGCAATATGCACAAATACAGCATCTACACTGAGTCAATAACCAATATTGATATGTTTTATTATATATTTTATTCTTTAATTTATTTTTACCGTGAATTCTTCTTTTTCCTAAAAAAAATTCTCTAAAGAATTTTTTATATTCGATTACTAAATCAAATCTCTAGATAGTAACGCCGATTCAACTTACATCATTATTTAATGTTGACATTTTTTTTGGGTTATAATGGGACATAATTGTCCGACCCAATAACCAAATTCTTATATAATATAGGCGATAATACTCGATTCCTAGATGTACAAGTGCGCTTGCCATTTAGTAGATTTACTGTTGACCACTAAACTAAAAACTAGTTGCATAGTAACATTCTTATAATTTTACTGATGAGTATGTTTAATTAAATATAATAATTTAAATTTCGTCAAAATTCATCTGTACGTTTTAGTAGTCGCAACTTTTTCACAATTTTTTTGTTGCCAAATTAATCTGCTACTATATATATTTTTACATTATTCTATCAAATTTTATCAAAAAGCACTAAAAATATATTTTATCCCAAATGCAGCTACTGGTCTATAAACGAGTGTCCGAAGAATTCACCGTAATCTCTCCGCTCTACATTCTAAATTTGAAACCGTACTTTGGATGATAACTTGTTTGATCGAGATGAACATCACCGAGGTGGCAATACATTACAAAAAAACATGTTATATTGTGATCAAAATATTTTGACCAAAATTTTTAGTCAACCTAATTATGACCAAAATCTATCAATTCTTGACGAATTAAATATTTGGTTATTAAATAATCAAAATATTTTGACCAATCGATATATTATCAAAATATTTTGACCAATCGATATATTATCAAAATATTTTGACCACTTTTTGACGATAATATATACACTACTAGAAAACAACTCAACTTTGATCATGATTATAATCATAAATTAGTCAAAAAACAGTTGTTTTGATTAATTTTTGATCAAAATTAAAAGATCAAAAATCGTTGGTTGAAAATTTATATTGGTCAAAAATTAATAAAATAAACTGTTGCTTTGACCAATTTATGATTATAATCATGATCAAAGTTGAGTTGTTTTCTAGTAGTGATAGCATCTGACTGTTCTGAAATTTTGAAGATGGTGTACTCCCCATAAAACTGACCGGCTTTCAAAGAATATCTAAAAGATTTCACCTGTCTCCAAAATCTTTTTAGTATTTTCTCCACATATTATATACCTTATTCTTTAAACTACAAACATGGACGGAACTATATGCATAGATTGAGCTCAATTGACCCTAATAAATTTTGAAAATTTAATCTAATTTTTGCAAAATTTTTTAGATTGACTCCAATTATATCAAATAATTGACCCTTATATAAGTTGAAAAAATTAAAAAGATATATTATTAAAATTAATCTGTTACGATTTAGACTCTAATTTTTTTTCCTGGTCTCATTTGTCATGTTTCCACTACCTCGCTGATGTGCGCACCAGGTAGATTATAATTTGTAAAGTTAGATCCGATTTCTCTTCTTTATTTGTTTACATACAATACAACCAGTATTAATCAATACATTATTTCTGCAACAACAATAAATTATTTAGTGATTAGTTCTGCAACAACAATAGAGTAGACGTCCAGTTTTGCGGCCGTCGGTGTAAATGACGGCAAACGCGCCGCTTAGTAGCGCGTGGTATGAAACAGGTCAATGATTGTGGTAAGAATTTGTGGTGTCAGTCAAAAAGTCAGTAAATTTCTCATGTTGGGATCTTTAAGACATCAATCCATAACAGAGTACGTAACTTCATCGCAACGCTGACGGTCCACCAAAAAATGGAAATTATTTGATTAACATTTCCAAATTTGTTGTACTTACTAATCATTACTCTTCTTGTGTACAATCAGTGGATTAGTTTGTCACTTTTCTCTTATATATAATTCAATTTATATCAAATATCTAGACATTATTTTTATATTGGTTATGCCAACTAGATAGATTCACATATTCGTCTGTTAATTATAGAATCGTATATTATTAGAATTATATACTGAAAAAAGTTAACTAAACTTTAGCAAAGGAATAACCTTATAAAGAAATATTAGAATAGATGATTAGAACAGACTGGCTCTTCAAGTTGCATAGGAGACATATTGTGTGACCGCAACTTGTACCCACTTTGCATCTTTATTAATTATTTTATTTGTAATAGATACTAATTCCCATATTTGATTTTGTGCATTTTCCTGTACTAACAGTAGAAATATATAATCTATAATCAACTTATATATGAGATAAAGAAGAGGCTTGAAACTAATGGTATTGTAGAGTATGATCATGTTTCGTTTAGCCACTCATTCCATTTAAAGAATTTAGTTGGTTGATACGTTTGTGAATTTTCCTTTTAACAAGTATAACTATAAACACGTGTTTAAAAATTGCAATAAAGAAAAGTTAATAACGAAAATAAAGAAATTGGAAGAAAGATAAATTATAAAAACATGACACAAAAATACTTAGCTTTAAACTATTTGTGTCGAATTTCTGATTATTACGTGGTGGCTTATTTAAAAGTGGTTTGCCACTAAGAGTGGCTATCGTCACTCTTATTTTTCATTCGCACTTCTTTTATAAGTTATAACTATAAATATATACTCATGTTCTGAAATTTTATCAAACGGTTTTTTTTTCCGAACCCTAAAATATATAACTCGACATTATTGAAGCTAACTCATTATAGTAACATGGTTCGCAGCCCAAAATTCTTCTGTTATCTTTTATATTTATAGTTGTGATATCTATTTATGGATGCTAAGATTTGAGTGTGTTTGACGATATAAAGGCAAGAAAATTAGGCAAGAGGAAGTAGATCCTACGTATCCAACTTACTAGCTAGGCATAGAAGTTATCTTGCTTCTTTAGATTAATTTCAATATGAATATTTTAATGTATATATATATTAGTGACATCCTTGCACTTTTTTATTTTTTATTTTTTAATGCATACATATTGTGAAATGGGACTCATAAAAGTAGCCATACTTTGTAAGCTACTCATTATATTTTACAGTATGTTTTTACTAGAATTCATATTTCTTTTTCCCCAACTAAAAGTTTATTACCAAAAAAGAGAGCAAAACAACTTATCCAGTTAGAAGATCATGGTAAACTGATGAAAGTTTTTGGAGGATTTGCAGAGTGGAAGGCTCTGCGAAAAATCAAGGTAACAGGAGCGTTTTGATACTTTGTTGAGGAAAAACTCTATTGCTTGTTGTTGGTCCATAGATACTGCAAGGATCTTGGTCTATTGCTGCCATAGAGTATAATCACCACCTTCCCAAGTCATGGTTGATCAAAAACATTTGCAAATGTTTTAGAGTTGTATAACGCCTTTAGACCAAAAAAAAGTTGTATAACGAATGGTTTGTGTCATGATCTTTATGAATTCATATTATGAATCAAATGATAAATCATTATGATAACTCATAATATATGATATGTATATGTATTGTTAGGGAACGAAGAAAAGAAAATGAAGAAGAAATTAAACAGAATTCAAAGGGAAAAAAATGAAAAGAAGAAAGTAGAAAAGTATAAGAATGTAAAGAAGAAAGTTAGAGACATAATCGGAAGACAAATGGGAACTATCATCATTTTGAAGATTACTTCCTTTTCATCGCTTTTCTTTTGGTTCCTTTGACTACATGTTATCTTCTTCTTTTTTTTCTTTCTTTAAAAAAAAAAAATATAACCCAAATTCTAGTTACATTCTAATAAAAAAGAGTGGTTATACATTTTGGTTGAGCCGACAAAAATAAAAGATTCAACATTTGTGGATATATCAAATATTCAAGAAAGAAGCATGAGTTATCTGTCAAAATAGTAAGAAGATATATGAGTTCCTCTCTTTCCCATTTTGGGCTTACATCATAAGATTAATTAAAAATAAGAGCCCAATAAAGAAAGTATTGGTCACAGATTTGGGTTCGATAAACATGTTATACAAAACATATCAATCATCACTTGAAAGTCCGAATGGATGATATCACAATACCAATGGGCACCGACAAAACTTATCATGATCAATTTTTGAATTATCGGCCATTGGTATAAAGAAAAACCGGTGTGCTTTTATTTAATTTGCGAATTCAATCCTATCAAAAACAATAGTAAAACAACTTAATGAGTGCACACGGCATGAAGAAACCGACTTATCCAAACCTTTTCTAGAAACAACCAAAACCAATAGAATCATGTCATGTGTATGATTCAATCATACGATTCGAAGAATCTATTTCCTTAAAATAATAAAATAAGATTGAAACCAATCCTTATCCGAAACAGCAAGATTTAAAGATTATAAATACCTTCCATGTCATGTTCTTGAGATAAACAAAGATAAAGAAAGATCAAGTACTCATTGATTTCAAATGGCGGACATAGCGATATTAGTGGCGGAGGAATACGAGCGTATGGTGAAGCTCACAGCGGAGAAGGCTTCGATTTCGACGGAGGTTGGCAGTTGGAATAACACACCGGCGAAACTGGTGACGATGTCTCAGATTGAAAATTTGAAGAAGAAATTTGAAGCTAAATCTCAGTTTGCTCTCACTGTCTCTACTGGTTTTTTCTCTGCTTAACTATGCTTCTTCTGTTTCTTTCTAGTTCTTTTGCATTCTTGAAGATATATATGAAGATTAATTGTTTGTAAATTATTAAACTAATCAAAGATTTTGAGTACATTTACAAAAGATAGTGCCGACGCATATGTAAAGATCCCCACGTTACAAATTTTATCATAATAAGATGTGGAAGAAGAAGAAATATTTGTCACACGCATCTGGATTAGTTCAATTTCCCAAAAAATGTTACTCATAGATTTCTGTAGTCTACGTTCTCTACGCGTTATATATGTGCGTCAGGATATTTTCATAATTAATTTGGCCTGAGAGCATGAACAACGCGGATATCAGAGCGTATCTAATTGTTAGTTTTATTATTTTTTAATCAGACTTGAAGTAAATATGGTAGATACGAGTCTTAAATTGGATGCAGAAGATGTGTATCTACCAAGACACGTGGATGTCATCCATTGGGCCGAGATAGAAGACGGACGATTCCCACTCTTCTTCTTCGATTCCCAGTCTTCTTTCTCTTCGAATCCCACTCTTCTTCTCTAGAGAAATTGAGCTCTTCTTCTTCGATTCCTTCGAT
>OVAX01002220.1:0-32372 GCA_900406405.1 Lepidium africanum | reverse complement strand
AAGTTGTAATTTTTCCAAAAAATACATATCATTCTTAGTTTCGGATAAAAACAAAAACTCTTTCCAAATTTAATTTAATTTAATTTAATTTATAGATTCTCTTTCCAAATTTTTATATAGCACTATTCGTACAAACTTTTGCTTATCCATAGATATATTTATAAATATATATATATATATATATATATATATAAACTTAATGGATGAACTAGAGCTTTGTATCTCACAAACACTCTACTCCTTGAACAAAGAGACAATGATTCGTTCACAAGACTCAATTATTCATAACTCAAGACAAACTTGAAAAGAAAACATTTTCAGTTTTATAATTTTGATTATTAAAAGTGACGAACTTTTTTAAGGGAGCCCTAGTCACTTCTCATCTCTTTGAGAAATCAGAGAGACGAGATTCAAAGTTTAGTTAAAGATTTTTAAGACAAGAATCACCGAAGTTGTATCAAGGATTTATCGTTATCCTTGTTGTGCTTAAGGCTTCACACTATCCGTCTAGTTTTCAATGGATACTCCGATCAAAAATTTGTTGGAAATGCCACATTCCGACGACTTTGCGACGGAAAATGTTTTTCGGTATAGACTAGCCAGAAATACGTTTTATGTTGGAAACTGTCAGAAAATTTTGACGATTTCCGACAAAAAAAAGCCATCAGAAAGACATTTCCCATCGAAAACCGTCAGCAAATTTTGACGGTTTCCGACAAAAAGGGTCGTCGAAAAACTTCTGTCGGAAGCCGTAGGAATTTTTCCGTCATGAACGGTCAAAACAGTAACCGTCGGAAACCATCAGGTGTTCATAGTCCGTCAGAAGCCGTCAGAAAATTCCTACCGATTCCGACAGGAATTTTTTTTTTCAAAAAAAGTTATTTTTAAAATTAATTTATATAATTAAATTTTTATTAAAAATAAAGTTAAATATGTTTTTAATCAAATATTCCAGAATATTATTTACAATACAAGGTTTTAAGGCAAAAAAATTTGATTAATAAATCCAAATTTTTAAATAATTACTGTTTTTGGTAATAATATATAAATATAAAAAACAAAATTTCTAATATAAATATAAAAAAAATTGTTTTCAAACGTTTTTAAATTTATAAATGTTTTAAAACATTTTTTCTAATAATGATATATTGAAAATGTTTTTTTACAATACAAATATACCATAAATGTTTACAAAAATTTCAATAATTCTAGTTCCAAGATTTTTTGACAAATTATACTATAATCAAACAAATGCATCAAAATTAATATTTTTAGATATTTTCTAATCCAAAGAAACTTATAAAATTATAATATAAACACATAAAAGGATCAAAAATCAAACTTAAAATAATCAAATATGTAAAATAAAAATAAAAAATTAAAATCATCAAAAATCTCAAAATCAAGCAAATGAACCATATAAATAGACAAAAATCATGCAAATCAACCATGTTTTCTAGTTAACTACCGGATATCTTCACCTAAATCCCAAGATCTAACAAACTAAAACTACTACCTTAAAAAAAATCTTAAGAAATTGAAGAAAATTAGAAAACTTACATGGTAAAAGGTAAAGAGATGGAAGGAAGAAGATGAACCATTGAGAAAGGTCTAAATCTGAAGAAGAGAAGAAGAGAAGAGAAAAAGAATTTGGTGGAGAAGAAGAAATATTTTGATTATAAATTAAAAAAATTTTGTTGGGGTCCATCAGAAATCGTCACAATTTCAGAAACTATCGGTTTTCGTCGGAAAATAAAAAAATGCTGCATACTTTTCCCACTTAGGAAAAGTTTCAAAAACCTTACGTTCTCCAACGGTTTTCAACGAGAAGCATATATAATATTATTTAATTATTTAATTTTTATATTAAAAAATAATCTCCGTCGGAAACCATCGGAAATTTCTGACGGTTTCCGATGGGAAACGTAAATATTATTTAATTTTTAAATTTTTATATTAAATATTCTGTCGGAAACCGTAGGAAATTTCTGATGGTTTCCAACGGAAAACATAAATATTATTTAATTATTTTAATTCTATATTAAAAAATATTTCCTGTCGAAACTCGTAGGTAATTTCTGACGGTTTCCGATAGAAAACGTAAATATTATTTAATTATTTGATTTTTTGTATTAAAAAATAATTCTTGTTGCAATCCGTAGGTAATTTCCGACGGTTTTCGACGTGATTTTGACGGTCAAAAATTTTTGACGGTTTCCTACGAGAAATATTTTCCTGACAATTTTCGTCGCTTTTCCGGTCGAAATTTTTTGATCATACCATTGGAATCCACAATGTTTTCTTGTAGTGAGACTGTAAACAACTATCTACTAAATGCATTATAGCAAAAATAACATCTTGTCTAGGTCTTAAATTAATGAATTCGAAAATCTGAAAGACAAGAAATTAGTAGGGTTTAGATACTCGAATGCTCAAGGCTACTTTTGGTGTACATGTGTGAGATATTGTTGAGTCTTAAATCAACTCATTTTATACGCGTCAAATAATTCTATTTTCTGCGACTAAAACCCATTAGATTCTTGGTTCGATGCCGATTCGACTAATAAATTTGTTAATAACCATATGAATAATTTTGTTTGGTGTACAAAATTTTTTGAATAGAATCAACGCCGACAGTAATAAATTTTTGATATTCAATTAACCAAAAATGGTATGGTTGTTGTGTGTATTCATAAGTCCAACTTTAGTTTGGATATGTCAAATGGGATATAACATTAAGTTTGTGTATATGTATCATCAGGCCGGTTCTAAGGGTGAGTCACCGAAACAATTGTGCAGGGCGAAATTTCTTTTTACAAATATTAGAAGTTAAAAAAAAAGTTTTTGGGGCCTATTTTTACAACTATTTTTTTTATGGGGACCTAATCTACAGACAAAAAAATTTAGAAGAGGGTCCATTATAGGAGTAAGCTGTCTCTCTGTGTATTATGGTAGAAAACACAAAATTTGTATATACTAGATATAGACCCGTGCGATGCACGCGTTTAGTGATAAATATTTAATATATATGTATATATATGATAAATATTTAATATAATATTCTAGGAATTTTATATATTTCAATTGATTTGTTTTATTTTCAAAAATAGTTTTAGAAAGTAATAATATATATTATAAATTAAATTAATATTTACATCTTAAATTATATTGACACATGGAATAATTATATTGATTACTAACTTTTGAAAACCCAACTATTTTGTATTAGATTTTGAAAAAAAATTACTTTACAAAAATGATTAGGAAAATAGTTAGATACCAATATTTTTTTAAATGTATATTTCATCTTTTCTTAATATAAAAATATTGTAAAATCTATGATCGATAGATTTTACATGTGAAACAATCTCATTAATAAATAACTTTCGAAAATCCTATTTTATATAACAGGATTGACACGGTAAACAATCATGTTAATTACTAATTAAAAAACCCTACTATTTTGTATTAAATTTTGAAAAAACTACTTTACATAATAGGATTAAGAAAATAGAAAAAATACTAATATCTTTTTTTCTTTTAATATATATTTATCTCTCTTTCAAATAAAGAAATATTGTAAAATGTGTGATCGTTAGATTTGACAAATGAATATGTGAATATGTTCATTTACAAAACTTATATTAATGATAAGAAATCATATTAATAATTAATAAAATTAAAAATAATAATACATTTAATTTTAACTATTTATCTCTTTTGTTTGTTTGTCTTGATTTTGTTGGATATAAAAAAAGAAATAGAATTAATAACGTAAATAATTTTTTGATGCAAGCAAGTACTAAAACTTTTTTGTGAAAGTTTTAGAAAAGTTAAAAAAATATCAAAATTTTCTATTTTGATGAAATATTTATTTGCTTGTTTATATATATATATATAATGATTAATATTCACAAATTCCTTTTTGAATAGTGATTTTTTTTGTTTAGGAATATCTATATAGATAAATATTAATAATAGAGAGATTTATTGAAATAATCTCTATTATGAATTTTTATTAAAATTATTAATATATTTTTTCATTTATTTTTTGCAATTTTTTTAATTATATTTTTAATATTGATAATTATCTAATATTAGGATTCATTTTTATTTTATAATTAGTAAGATATAAATATCTATACTTATTTTTAATTCATAATTTTTTTTTGTGTTAGGATTGTTGATAAAGATAAATACTTTTTGATCGTTAGATTTGACACGTGGTAGAATTCTGTTAATTAGTAACTTCGAGAAAGCCTATTTTATATAATAAGTTATATAATGATTTTTTTTTTTTTTTGGATAATTGGCTGCATTAATATTAAAGGGAGCAAAAGTTTTACATAAACTTTAGTAAGACCCCACAAGCGGAGAATTTAATTTGAACCAAGAAAGCAATGGGCTTATGGTCGAGGCCCGGTTAGGAAGAAGAAACGTTTATGGTCTTTGGAGAAGAAACCACAATTGCAGACATGAGCTTGCGAAGTCAGTATTCTGATGGCGAAAAGATGCAATTCTGGAGCGAATAGTCAAGTCCACAGCGGAGAATATGTGATCTGGAGGCCTATTAACGTGACGGTGGAGCCGGTAATTACGCTCTGTCCAAGAGTGGTAAATTAATGCTTGCCAAGATAGGATCAGTAGAACTCGATGCTCTTTTTTACCTGTAAAAGTGGAGATCGAGTGAAGTGTTGCATCCCAGGAGCTAGAGGGCCAAGGGAAACGAAGGATTGAGCATAATTTCCACTAGATTTGTCGGGTGTAGTCGCAATCAAAAAAAGATGATTGCGAGTTTCAGGTTCGTCATTACAGAGCAAACAAACTGGATTCACCTGCATTCCCCATGAGATTTGTCTGTCTTTGGTTGGGCATTTGTTGTGGAGAACTAGCCAAGCCATTAGTTTATGTTTAGGGATTCCTCTGTGGAACCAAATGACCCTGTGCCAAGGAGTTGGGGAAATTGCATCTCTGAGTTCGTCATAAAGAGTTGCTGACGAGAAGATCGATCTAGTATAGCCTCTGACGGTCCATTGTGGTAAGTCTGGAGAGTCCGTGAGTGATATGGAGGTGAGTTGGGTAAGTGCTTGCTCGATCTGTTGTGATCTCGCTGGAGGAGCAATCCACGAAGTGCCATTCCACATAGCGGCAAGGGTTTGTGAAAGAGGAATACCTCAGATTTGTGGTCCCGATGGCCCACAGAGATTGATTAGAGGCCCCGATGAACACCAAGGAGAAGTCCAAAACCAGCAAGTTCGACCATTCCCAGGTATTATCTTAAGCCATCTTATTGACGTATCACTGATTTTCAGTATTTCTTTGAACAACCAAGTGTGAGTTGTTTGAAGTTGGTGCAGCTAACAATATAGTTTTCCCTAGAAGTAATACGAAATAAATATATGAAAGTAATTAAGTAACGCTTTATAAAGTTAGAAAAATGCTTGTATTATAAACATTACAAAACTTTTTTTTTTTTGCTTTGCTTCATATACTTGTAAACTTGTATAGATGCTACAAAATTGTATCTCGACATCAAAGTAAAAATCCAAAAAGTTTCATATTATGGTGTCACTACATTCAGGAAACATGCGTATAATTCTAAAATGCATCATCAACTAAACATGTAACATATGATCGACATTATTCAAATCAGAACTTGCAAAGATATACTTGCTATTCAGAAAAAAACGACTAATCGTCATAATAAATGAATGAAATATCATTTGTAAGAACCCACTATTACTATACACGCATAATAATATTATTGATATTATTGTAATTATGATGTAGTATGAATATAAATAATTGAGTAAAATTAGTATCCCTTTGATATTAGGATAATTAGCTATCAGGTTTACTTGGTTAAATTGTTTTCTCTATTGGTTTAGTCCTTAACCAATTGTCTTACTGATTATAAAAGGATCGGACCTCTGTAATTGTTGCACGCTTAATTCAATTTCAATGAAGCTTCTTTCTCTTTCAATTTTGTATTCTCAATTCAACGGTTTCTCAACAATCGCTTCCGCTCCTTTTCTCCCTTTCTGTTCTGTTAATCAATTCCGATACCGATGGAGCCTAGTATAAAGTTGTGTCAATTCACTTCAAAGCCGAAAGCATCTCATCTCCACGTAGCTCACAAAGTTCTCTGATATCTAAAAGGAAGCATTGGGAAGGGTTTATTCTACTCTGGAAAGTCTGATCTTGTTTTAAAAGCCTTTACTGATTCATATTGGGCTTCCTGCAAGGATACAAGACGTTCTACCTCCGGATACTGCATGTTCTTAGGAGATTCACTCATCTCCTGGAAATCAAAGAAGCAAGAAACTGTATCACTCTCCTCTGCAGAATCAGAATACAGGGCAATGCGGTTTGTTGTTCGTGAAGTGGAATGGTTAGTCAACTTATTGACAGAATTACAAGCACCACAAACTCAACCTGTGGCTTTCTTCTGTGATTCAATGGATGCCATTCATATCTCCAAAAATGTAGTCTTTCATGAAAGAACAAAGGCTATTGAACTTGACTGTCACAAAGTAAGAAAAAAGGTCATTAAAGGACTCATCAAACCTCTTCACATTCGCTCTGAGCTTAACATAGCAGATAGCCTCACCAAAGCCTTGTATCCGATTCAGTTTCACACTTTGATAGACAAGATGGCTCTGTTATCTATATACTTGCCATCTTGAGGGGAGGTATTAGGATAATTAGCTATCCGATTTACTTGGTTAAATTGTTTTCTCTACTAGTTTATTCCTTAACCAATTGTCTTACTAATCAGACCTCTGTAATTGTTGCAGGCTTAAATTAATTTCAATGAAGCTTCTTTTTCTTTCAAATTTGTATCCTCAACAAACTCTGATAGTTGAAAGATCAAGATACTCAAATAATTGAAATAGAAACTTTAAACAATATTACTTTTTTATGTCTATATAAACGACTGAATTCGATGAATGTAATTCACACCACAAACGACAAAGTCTCTATTTCAATTATTTGAGTAACTTGATCTTTCAACGAATATAACTTTTCTCAATTATTTATATTCATATTACATCATAATTACAATACTATCAATAATATTTTCAACTGAAAAAGGAAGAAAAAATTGGTGATGCAAAAAGAAGAGAGGAAAAGGGTGATGAATGGAGACCAAAACTAAACACAAATAATAGACGCGTGCTTAGTTTAATTGACGGTATGTCCCATTTGACATCCACAACCACATGTCAGTATAAGTACAATGTACAACGATGAGTACTTCTAAGAAAATATATCCAAAATATCAAAAAAAACAAAAAGAATGAGTTCGGTTCAAAATATTCATATACTCTCACGTGATATTATCTGAAACTTAGAAGAGGGTTTAAACTATTTTTTTTGTATTTTTTTCTTCCATGTCCACAAATCTTTCGATTTCCTTTTTTTTTACTTAACACTAAGTTTCATAGACTCATTACATTAAAACTCCCTCTTACTGTGTTTATGAACTCAACAACTTTAACTTCAAATTCATATCAACATCATCATCAATTGAATTAAATATTAATATCTTAATTTCTAATTAAATTAATACAATATTATTATTTTACTAGATTCAACACTAAATTTCCATACTGTGTATTTTCAGGTAAATTGAAAAAAAAGTAATGCAATACAATAGGAAGAAGTGTGGGTGAATTTGCTGAATATACACATATAGTTGGTTGATAAAGAAAATGACAATAGCAAATGAATAATTTGCAATATAACTTTAATTTCTCATTTTACCTTTCTAAATTAACAATATAATGTTTTGTTTGTACGTATAATATTATAGTTAGCAGTATAATATTTTGTTTGTATGTATTACAAGTTCAATATATATAAAGAACAGGAAGAATGAGGATGAATAAGAGGAGGTTCTCATTATTTGCAATGATAACTATTAAGATAAATGTACAACATAAAAAATAATGTGATAATATTATTGTTAATAATGTGGTATAAGAGTAAAATGATAATTGTCAATAAACAGTGATCCAATTATTTTCTTTTTGTTACTTTGCCAATTTCAAAACTATCTATAGTCAGTCTTTTCAATTTCCCAAGAAGTGTTGATCTAGTATTGCATTACTTCCTATTGATCAACCAAAACTTTTGAAAAATTTGCAGCAATAACAAAAAATATGGAAAAGAATATAGTAGATGACCATTGAACAGTAAAACACAAAATGTTCTCAATATTTATATATTATTTGTCATGTTATCCTTTTGTCAATTTATTTGATTTTTCTCTACTTCTTTGTCTCCTTCACCATTTTATTTCATTACATCTTTGAATAAAAATTAAATCAAATCAAAATTTTATTTTTTAAAAACACACTGATTTTCAGGAAGGCTTGGTTTGAATCTCAGAAAAGTAACAATGTTAACTGGGGCAATGAAGTAGCAATTACTCAATCTCAAGGAGGAACGATACCCAGACCGTTAGCGACTAATCCGGTGTTTTCAGGTTATAAATGTATGATTGACGCTTCATGGAAGGACTCGAATCTTTTTACTGGTCTAGGCTGATATTGTTTTACTTTTGAGGACGGTGGGATGAATATGGGAGCGCAGAGTATCCGACGTAGTCTTTCCCCTTTTCACTCCGAGTTTGAGGCTCTTCTATGGGCCATGACTTGTCTACATGGACTTCAGATCGAGGAGGTCGAATTCCACACTGATTGTTCCGAACTTGTCAAGATGGTTGAAGATCCCCATGCATGGCCAGCTTTTCTTCCGTATCTTGCAGATTTCTCAAGACTTCGAAGCTTTTTCAGATTATGCTCTTTAATTTTGATTCCGCGTGCTCTAAATCACAAAGCTGATTTCCTATCCCGTAGTGTTAGAGGGTTATTTAGGAATCAAGTTTTTGTGAATAATGTACCTCAACTCTGGTTCCGTTCTTGTTTGTAATTGAGTTAAGTTGACAAAAAAAAATAACTGATTTTTTTATACACATACTAAGGTTTAAATTTTTTTAAAATGACGAAAAGATATTATAAAAACTGAATATGTTGTTAAAAAAAATTAAATAGAAATTCTATTTTCTGATTTTATTTTATATTATTTCACTTACATAGTAGGTCAATTTTCGAAACATATTCTTCTCTTTTTTTTTTTCATTCTGATCCTCCTCTTCTTCATCTCTTCTAATTATTATTTTATACTTCTGTTTTATATCTTATAGTTAGTAATACTACTAATTATTTTGTATAGTATAGTATCATTTATATCTATTGTTGAACAGTTCTTGAGGTTGAAAAGGTCTATACAGTAGCTAAAATGGTTATATATTAAATTTGTTTTCTCATGGTTTTTCAATTAACTATTACTTAATTTGTACGGAAATTCTAGACAATTACGAAAAACTCGCATTTCATTTTAAATTGTTTGTTTTCGTCACAAAATCCAAACAGTTTCCTTTCACTTTTAGACAAACAGCATTCCGTACCTTTCTGTATCTTTACTGTCCTGAATTCAATACGGTTTGGGACGAAAATTAGATTTGTCTTGATTTTTGTCTCGAATCACCATTTTTTTTGTAGTGTAATGATTCGTTATTGAGTAAATTGACCCAAAAGTTATTTGTCTTAGGCTCAAAGATATAAGTATATGTTGGCAACACCAACAACAAGAAAAACCCTTAAAATTTAACATGATATTCGTGCGGGTACAATGATTCACTTGGTAGTTACTAGTACAGACTTTTGACCCCAAAAACAAAAGTCGATAGTAGAGAGATCGAAATTAGACAAATCATAGTCAACACATTTTGTCTTGTTGCAAAATAGTTCTAACTGTGTGTTAGTGGAGAAGAAAGTAAAAACCCACTTTTATAAAGCAAAATCAAATACTATATAAATTAATGAAAACCAACCCCCAGTAAACAAACACACACCAATAAAATATAAAGAATAAGAGAAGACACTTTTAAGAAGTTAGAGAGATGATGACGCAACATCAATGGTGTGAAGAAGTTCGTAATCTATTCTTCATTCAACATGAAGTTCTTATTGCATTATTCACTTTTTTAGCTGTTGTGATTGTAGTTTACTTGTACCGACCATCTTGGTCGGTACGCAATGTCCCTGGTCCAACCGCTATGCCTCTTGTTGGTCACTTGCCTTTGATGGCTAAGTATGGTCTTGATGTCTTCTCTATTCTTGCTAAGCAATATGGCCCTATCTTCAGGTTAGTTCTCTCTCTCTTTGTCTCTTGATTTCTTATTTTGGTGGGCAATCTAGTTTAGTGTTTTTACGAATTTTAGTTTTCCGGTTGTCATGAGATTGTGAAGAAAGAAAAAAAATATATCATTTGGTTTGTTTGGTTTGATTTAGTTTGTGGTTTACTTGATGTGTGTTTCGGTTTATATTCAGTTTGATTTAAACTGAAGTAAAACATGTATTTAACATTTTTTAAAAATAAAATAAGACATGTATCTATGAATATGTTTGACTCTAAAACCGAAAAAAAAATTATCTTGTAATAGTTATTTAAGTATATTATACAGTAGTATGTATTAATATGATCACGTGTTTATCCAGATAGAAATATTTTGGTTTACATTTTTTGGGTAAATAGATAAAAATCTGATTTATAGGTAAAACTCTACTACGTGGAATTAGAATCAAGTTCTCGTAGAAAATACATTGGAAATTGACTTTCTAATCGAAAACCATCACGCAGGGCAACATGATTTTATGAAATTGATTTCCGGTAGAAACACTCTAGATATTGACATTTAACCACTTGTTTGAAGATACTTACTTGGATTTTCGATTTATTTGGGTTGATCTGATTAATAACACTAAAATTAGTTAGTCTAATTTAAGTTTCTTTTTTTTTTTTTTTCCCATTATAATGAAACCAAATGGATTATAAACAGATTGCAGTTTGATATAGGCTTAAACATTTTGGTTTAGTTTAGTTGATATAATTGTTATTAGTTGATTAATAAACACAATAAGTGTGCAAACAAATAATAAGATGCTAATTGAAGAGCATTAACCCAAAATCAACAAAAACAAATGTGCAGATTTCAGATGGGAAGACAACCACTAATAATAATCGCAGAAGCAGAGTTATGCAGAGAAGTTGGTATAAAGAAGTTCAAAGATATTCCAAACAGAAGTATTCCTTCTCCAATCTCAGCCTCTCCTCTTCACAAGAAAGGCCTCTTCTTCACAAGGTAACATATATATGCTTCATAAAACTACTCAGAAATTTCCAATATTTTTCTTTCTATAACAATTGGATCTGTCCACAGGGACAAGAGATGGTCCAAGATGAGAAACACTATCTTATCTCTATACCAGCCTTCACATTTGTCAAGTCTTATCCCTACAATGCATAGTTTCATCATTCCAGCTACTCATCATCTTGATACCGAACGGCGAGATATCGTGTTCTCCAATCTATTCCTCAAACTAACCACAGATATCATTGGACAAGCTGCTTTTGGAGTCGATTTTGGTCTTTCTGGAAAGAAACCAACCAAAGATGTAGAAGTGACTGACTTTATAAACCAGCATGTCTACTCTACTACACAACTCAAGATGGATTTGTCTGGCTCAGTCTCCATCATCTTAGGCTTACTAATACCGATTCTTCAAGAGCCATTCAGACAGGTTTTGAAGAGGATACCGGGAACAAAGGACTGGAGAGTTGAGAAGACTAATGCAAGACTGAGTGGACAACTTAATGAGATTGTGTCAAAGCGAGAAAAAGAGACAGAGATTGATTCCAAAGACTTCTTGTCATTGATTTTGAAAGCTAGAGAGTCTGATCCTTTAGCTAAGAGCATCTTCACTCCAGATTATATCAGTGCTGTCACTTATGAGCATCTTCTTGCTGGCTCTGCAACCACTGCTTTCACTTTATCATCTGTTCTCTACTTAGTCTCTGGTCATCTTGATGTTGAGAAACGTCTGCTTCAAGAGATTGATGGGTTTGGAGGCCATGATTTAATCCCAACTGCGAACGACTTACAATACAAGTTCCCATACCTTGAACAGGTGCTTCATTTGTAACAAATCAAACTAAGAAGTTTAATGTCTATTAGAATATTAGAAACTTTTATTGATGGCTTTGTTTTTTCTCTTTGTAGGTCATTAAAGAGGCCATGAGATTTTACATGGTTTCTCCTTTGGTTGCAAGGGAAACTGCAAATGAAGTGGAGATTGGAGGATATTTACTTCCCAAGGTAAATCCCATCAACTCACTCAAATTCTAATCCACTGCAACCATCCAAACCTGTCATGTGCAGTAGTCTCCTCTTGTCATCAAAACCACTTTTTAGTGACCATTCACAAGTCTATGGTAAAAACAGTATAGATACTACAAAGAAAGGCGGAGCCTAGTACAGTTCAAAGCTTTAGTCTTACATTTTAAGAACGACTTGTTTTTCATTACTTACCTTGTTGTTCTTGTTTAGGGGACATGGGTTTGGTTGGCTCTGGGAGTACTAGCAAAAGACCCTAAAAACTTTCCTGAGCCAGAGAAATTCAGGCCGGAAAGATTTGATCCAAATGGGGAAGAGGAGAAACGTAGGCATCCATACGCTTTCATACCATTTGGCATTGGTCCAAGAGCCTGTGTTGGACAGAGATTTGCCCTGCAGGAGATCAAACTCACCTTGCTGCATCTCTATCGTAATTACATTTTCAGACATTCCCCAGAAATGGAGAAACCACTGCAGCTTGATTATGGTGTAATTCTCAGCTTCAAGAATGGTGTTAAGCTCAGAGCCATAAAAAGATTATGATTCTGATACTTGAAACAATAGACTGAGTGTTTTATGATGAAATAAAAGCAAGACTGCGATTTTTATATCTAAATTCAAAAACTCCAATGTAGTTTTAGAGGAAAAAGAACAATTAACAAAATACACAGATATCTCACAACACAAGAGAACAACAAGCTGTTGAAACTTTCATCAAATCAATTGACATGAATCTCACAAGTTCACTTTCACCCTCTCTGCTTCTCGAATCGGGTAGGAACACCTAGTGGTTTGGAGAAACTAACGAAGGAAGGATCTGATGCAGGACTGCTCTTCAATTCACTGGTAAACGATCCAGAGTTCTTCATAAACTGAAACTCATCCATAGATTGCCTGAGAACACGGTCAGTTCTTCGCTTAGCCTTTGTTGATTCAGTCATACCCATGTAACTAGGCTTGTTCTTTTTTGCTTGACCACTAGAGTTGTCTGAAACAAGACCAGTGATTCCAGAAACAGGAGTGGTTGAAGTGCAGATAGATGATGAACCGGAGCTCTCATTAAACTCATAACCAGGACTTGAAGATAACATATGAGAAGGAGGCTTTGCAGATACCCTAGTGGTCACATTGTTTCTTCTGACTTTAACAACATTTGCAGTTTCAGGTGATTTTAAATGCTTAGGAGGAGGAGGAGGCGTTGCAGTGGCATCAACAGTGTCCATAAGTCTAGTCTCCCATGGCCGAGCAGCCATCCAACGCTCCAACCAACTCCATCCCCAACTATTCTTATCAAACTCTTGGCTTTTGAGATATGATATCGAATTGTTTGTCTTACGATTTGAGCTAGGAGTTGACCTCCATTGCTACACAAAACCAGAATCTCAATTCACAAAATGACCTTAAAGAAAATGTTTTAAAATATGGACACAAATAACTCACCTTTTGAGCTAAAGCATAAGCCAATGCACGTTCTCTCTTAAAGGCACCTTCTTGTCTCTGTTGCAACTTAGTCTTAATATCATCCACCGTTCCTTTCCTATCACACCATCCTTCCTGAGAGTAATAACAAATTTCAAAACAAGATCCAAAACTTCTGATATAATACAACAAACAAATGAGCAGAGATAAAGACAACAACCTCAACTTCTTTCAAGAGATCAGATTTAGTCCGGTGTTCATCTATGATCTTTTGAACAGCTTGTCCTTCTACAGTCATCCTCACACGTCGAGCTCTAACCCTAGCCTGCACACGAACAAGAGCCTGCATGCACCTTAACGTTACAGCTGCTTGTTTCCTCACTTGTCTCCCTCTCACCAAAGCTTGCAGCCTCACTATCCCTTTCAATGCCCTCAACGCTCTTCTCGCCTAAATTAACCACAAAATCAAACTTCAATTGTCAAAAAAGCCCTTAGACTCAGATTTAGTTCTCTCAATTGTATTCAAACTCACCAAGAACCCTCTAAAAGCAGTCTGGATTCTGATAGAAGCCCATTCTTCTCTAACAGCTTTGAAATCCTTAGGAGGAGCTCTAAGCACAGTTGCAACAGCAGCAGAGTAAACATTAGAGGAATCAAGACCTTCTGATTCAGACCGATGTTTTCCTCTAAAACCTTTCCATGAATCAACTGAATAACTCCTCCATAGCTTCCATTTCTTGTTCTTCACATTACCTTTTTCCTGTAAAACAGAAAATCTCTCAATCTCTTAAAGAAGAAACAAAACATGTGTCTTTATATAAACTTTGGGTGAAGAACTTACGATTTCATCCTTCTTCAAACCGATAATTGACTTAACCCATTTCCCTGAAGCACCCATCTTGACGTTGTAAATGAAAAAAGGAAGCAAAAGTTTCAATCTTTATGGCTCGAATTCGTAGACAAAACTGTGAATTTTTCTCAGGTGAATAGAAAGTTTTGAATGTGAGAGAGAGAGAGAAAGAAAGAGAGAGTATCGGAGAACGTGAAATTGAGGTGGTAATGGAGGGAGTGGTGGGTTAAAGAGACGTTTTTGAAATTTGAACAAATGAATGCAAAGCACCAAAATTATTATTACCCAATAACAAAATTTCAAAAAAAAAAAAGAAGTTTATTAAAAAAAAAAAAGTTTGCTCGAGTCTTTAGGCTTTTGTCGTAGATTGTGTTCTTTACTTACACAACGTGTCCTTCTCAGAGTTAACAGGCATGAAAAAGAAACCATCAAAAGACACAATAAATAAATAAAATAAATAAAATTTATTTATTAATTAAGGGTTTTTTCTTTGTACAAGACACTCATGTAATACCTTGTTTTGTTTTATTATTCTTATATCATTGGATTCGAAATTTAAATTCCCAAAAATGTTGCAATCAGATTTACCAAACACATTCTCTTTCAAAAGCAATGCCCTTTTGGACTTTGTGATTTGTACTAATTAGATGATGACTAATATAATCGATTTCTGTAAGAACTTGAGTAAACTATAAGAGTAGCCTATAACTTGATATTATTGTATACGAAAATGTGCTTTTAGTTTTTTACTAAAATAATTATTCCAGATTATAGAAAAATGCAAGTAACTATCAATTTTCAAATGAGTCTATGTTAGTCCAAAACTGGATTTGATGTTCAATATAAGCAAAGTAAACTATTACTTTATTCATTGAACCTTTTTCATAAATTGCATTGCAAAAGAGAAAGAAACCAAAGTATAAAACCCTAGTGTTACAACAGAGCATGGAAGACATAATTACATAAGACCATCATTATTGGGAGGATTTAGAGGGTTTCTTAACATTTTATAATACTAAAAATATAAGAAAAGAGGAGAGAGGNTACTAAAAATATAAGAAAAGAGGAGAGAGGATTAGAAGAGTTTCTTATTTAAGAAACTATCCAAAAAAATTAAGAAACTCTCTTTCTATGTGTCATATTTTAATTGGGTCTCATTGACTCTCCTTCTATGTGCACAAATTTTTAATTAAAATATTGGTAAGATACTCATTTTTGAGTATCTCATTGATAATGGTGCTCTAAAGGAGTGAAGGAGGTCATAGATAATGAGAAGAGTACAGTGTTACACTTTTTTGTCAAAAATAATTACTTCAATTTTATATTCTATTTTGTTTTTTTTTTGGTCAAGATATTTGTTGTATTTATTACTTGGATTTTCATAAAAAAAGTTTTATCAATATTTTTATAAACAAGACTTTATTCAGAGCTCAAACCTTAATCTTATCATACAGAGAATGATGAGTGATTTTGGGATAGTATTTGGTTTTAATTTTGGTAAACTAATTTTATAAATTTTTTTTTTTTTGTTATGATGTACCACTCAAATTTATAGATTTGGTTTTCCTACAAACTAAAAAAAATAGTTTTTAGGAAATCAGTATTATTTTGTTCAAAAAAAAACAAAAAATAGTTTTTGTTTTTTGATAAACACAAATCTAAATTGTTGAGGATAGGTGGATTATTGTTCACTGGTAGGTCTATTTGCAAATCTTCTAAGAACTAAAATCGAATCCCTTCCTAATATAGTAGGTCAATCCACAAAATAAAATAAAAAACACAAATCTAATAACAAAATCTAAAATACTAATTTCAAAATAAAATAAAATTGAAAAACTTTAAACTATTGATAAAAAAAAAAAACAAAAAACAGTATCCATTCATAGCTTGAATATTAGCAGTATGTTTAAGTCTTTATTTGTGACTCTTTCCTTTAATTAAATGAAGAGAATCATGTGTTTCTTTCTTGTTTACTTATCTTCTTCTCTTTCTTTCTTTTTTTTGTTAAAGCGAGTTTATTTTAATCTGATGCATTATATTCTACATGATGTTAGAATGTTTTCCATTTAAATTATGTCAAAGTAAAACCACTACGATTTGACCTACTATAAATATTTCCATTTTGGTGAACACGGTGATCTCAACTTTGTGTGACTATGGTAGGACTCTCTAGAACTGGCTAATCATACAGGAAATGCTGAATTTTGTGTTACATCCATCATTCCATGTAGGTCTGATCATAAAAATCGGAATCTAAATACCAAACGAAACCGAATTTTCAATTTGCTTCACTACAAGAAATTTCGCAATTTGTGACACTCTAATTCGTCATTTTCTCGTCGAAAAAGCCTATTTTTGATCAATTTTTGATCATTTAAAACCGTCAAAAATTCTTCGTCGAAAAACCATCACAATTTTTGACGGTTAATGACGGCTATTTTCCCGTCGAAAATTTTGAGCAATATCGATGGATTTCGTTGATTGAAAATTATGATTATTACTTGACCACTTTTTTCGTTGAAACTTATGATGATAATTGTCGTCGAAAATTATGACTTTTTGTGATGATATTTAGTTATCAAAAATTATGACAATCTTTTGAGTCGAAATTTGTGACGGGTAATGACGGTGCAATGGTAGAAATTTTTGACAATTTTCGACAATTCTCCTATTAAAAATGTCAACGATTATCCACAGAATCTGATAATACCAGTTTTAAATTTTTTTTCCTGACATATCAATTTTTCATACAAATTTAAATTTTGATTTTTTTGAAAAAATAAAATTGAATTTTAGAATTGTAGAAAATAAACCTAAAATTTCATTAAAATATATTACATAATGTTTTAGTTGTTAAAAACAAAAACATAATTATAGATAAAGTAGAATTATTCTTGACGAGGCGGTGGTGGAAGATCTCTCGATTCATGGAACACTGCGAGCATTTCACGAAACTCGGCCATCTCCCCTGTATGAGCCAGAAATTGTGCGAGGTCCTCCACATTTTGTTTTAATTGCCTCTCGTAATCAGTCATCCATTGATCCGTGTCTTCAAATTTTTTCCGAAGCCGTTCAAACTCTTCTCGTTTAGCCTCTGCAAGGGTGGAGCCTTTATGAAAAATTGTAGAGGTTCCGTCGACTTCCACCAACTTCCACCAATTTACCTAACAAACGACCTTTGCTTTTCGGTTACCTACAAAAAAATATGTCAAAGGAATAACTTGCAAATATACTAATTCTCCTTTCTGTTCAAGAAAAATCTACCAAGACAATTCAACATGCAAATTTATGGCTCCAACCATTGGTGAAGAGCACAGCTCAGTAAAGCTATGAAGTAATGAGAAAAAAGCTATGAAGCTATAGCTAGACAAACTATAAACCATAGGTATTTCAGATTATGACAAGTGAGAAGAAAGCTATGAAGCTACAGCTAGACTCAACACGAAACAGGAAATTGAATTGCAACTTATGCTGAAAAATATCTTGATAGAGATGGTCATATGATTTCCTCAGCTTTAATAATAATTTAAAAACAATATTACCTCAATTACTAAACGGTTTAACTGATCTCGAGATAACTCTTGTGTACCCTCTTGACTTAGGAGTTCAAGCCTCTTGTTCTTCACATTCTCGATGACCTACCGGGCTTTTTGATCCCTAATCTGGTTAGTTTCTTTTGGAGGTGTGTGTCTTTTCCATCAGCATGAGATAATCTGGAGGCTCACCTCCACGTTCTTGTGTCTAGGAGTATCATAATCTATCTAAGATCGAGACCCATCATATTGTGCACGAATTTGCCGATAAGCCCTGAGAATAGAAAACATCACATGTCAATAGATTATATAATGTCTATGAATCAACAAATTGTATTTCAGATTTGCAGACGATAATGTTTATATTTCCTCATTCCTCTTTTTCACAAAAGAATCTAAACTATGAAACAAAGTTACTAATATGAAAAGAATCACTCACGATCATGTGAGAGGAATGTGTAACACTCTAAGCTATGAGTTAGGAACAAAACAAGGCTAGGTTTAGACTCAAACAAGACTAGAATTCAAATTTAGGCTTAGACACAAACAAACAGAGAAACAAGATTCAAAAACCTTGAATCTGATTACCAAATCAAACACTACAATCAAGTTCCTTTCACATCCAAGCCCAGAATCATCAATCACTCAAAAAATTCATCACCAAACAAGAATCTCAACCTAATCTAACACAAACTCAATCAAAATCACTAAGAAGTTAGAGATAAATCAACAGAATTTTTTTTAGGAGAGAGCAAGAGATCGGCGGAGTAACAAAATACCGACGCCGGCGGAGCAACAGGACACCGACGTTGATCAACGACGGGGGAACTCTGATGGAACGACAGACGGTGGATTAAGAGAGCGTTAGGGTTTTGCAAAGAGAAAAACGAGAAAAGAATGAGAGAGAAGAGTAATTTTGTAGATTTTAATGTGTTTTTTTTACATACCGTCAAAATTTTTGATGGTTTTTTAGGGTAAATGAATTAAACGGTGCGACCTCCAAATAATGAGCGGGAGGAAATTGATATTTTCGTGACCCGTCACAAATTTTGATAGTTTTCTACTGTATCATAGATAATTAACCTATAAAGTATAAACCCTGAATCGTTGAAAAACGTTACTAATTTCAACTATTTTTCGATGACATCGGGTTTAGGGAATCAAATTTTTGAAAATTTACCAACCAAAAAGCTTAGATATATGGTGTTTTGTTTTTTTGGTTTATAGTATATAATTGTAGATTATATAAGATTTACCTAGTGTAAAACACATTTCATTAATTGAAAACACTTGTTAACAAAAATACTGTTTAACATTCCTTAACACTTATAATTGATTTAGATAACTTCGAGCATGTTTGATAATAATTCTTCCATCAAGTTATTGTATGTCACATAAATGGTCATATGTGTTTATATTTGACAATCTAAAACATTTCAAAAGTTTATATCATAATTCTAAAATCATAAACTCTAAAATTTCATATGCCGTCGTAATTCCTTCAAAAACCATTGAAATTAGTGACTGTTTTCGACGGTATGTACATTTTAAATTTTAGTGTATAGGGATTGCGATAGATAAGATTAGTTAAAAGAGATATTAATTAAGATTTTTGTACATATTATTATTAACTAAGATTTACAATATATATATATATATATATATGTCTTGGGCTATGTGGGACTATGACTAAGTGGTTAATTTTGTACGATGGCCATCAAAAACCATAAAAAAATTTTGACACTTTTTTGACAATTGTCGTAGCGTCAAAAAATCATCTATAAACCGTCACAAATTGTGGTGCATTTTCGACACCTTTCCCATCATCGGTACCTCATCTATAACCCATTGAAAATTGCGATAGAGTTTTTGATGTAGTAAATATCATCAAAAATATTGACGAGTTTTCGACAACTTTCTACACCATTGTAAATTCGTCGATTTAGCGTCGAAAATATCGATGATAATTTTTCCGTTGAAAATTCCGTCAAAAATTGCTATACTTTCTTGTAGTGGTTCATTTTTAACTTTAATATCTAGGGGGATTTATTGGAGGCTGGATTTTGAAATCCTTGTGGATTTCTAAATCCATATAGAATTCTTAGATTTTAAAATCAAATAAAAGTGAATTTGAAAATTAATAAACTAGATTTTTAAATTAAAAAATGTTTGAATAACACATGATTTGAATATAGATGTCAAAATTAATGCTTAATAACACATGATTTGAATATACATTTCAAAATCATTGATTGAATAACACATGATTTGTAAAGATTTTTAAATCCATTAAAATCCATTGAAATCCACCATCTAATAAACCCCCTTTAGGTGTTTTGGTTTTTAGTTCGGTTCAGTTATTAATTGAGAAACTGAATGCAACCAAATAAACACTTAAACTAATTAGTATTAAATATATTTTAGTTATCTTTTATTATTTTTATACAAGTACTCATATGTTCTTTTTATATTTAGGAGATGATTGGTATGAGTTGTACCTTTTAATTTTTAGATTTTAGTGTTATAGGAATTTTCTAAAGCTAATATATATAAGTGTTTTGGGTTTTTGGCTTTGTAAAGCCAAAAAGTTGCTTTGCATAGAAAAAAAGAAAAATGTGCTATGGATTTAGAAATTATATGTAAAGTTTAATTGGTAAAGATTTAGTGCTCTAAAAAATATGGTTCTGCAAAAATTCCAAAGCAATGTCTGATTGGAAAAAGTTTAGTGCTTTGAAAAAATTATGGCTTTACAAAGCTGTTGTACGATTTACCAATCATATCATTAGTTACTTTTAGTAAAAAAGTATTTATTCAGAACTGAATTAGTATTATTTCGGATTTAGTAGACCATAATTAAAATCAAACCGAATTTTAGACTATATCTACTAGTTACCATATTTTCATATTCGAAAAAATCTAAAGATAAAAAAACCAACTTGAACCAAATAGAACAATGGACTAATTCGAGGCTTTGATCCATCCCACTATCCCAGCCACCGCATGCCATATATTGATTAAGAAAATTAATTAATATATAGATAACCATATATGTATCATATAAGAATGTGTATATTGATATAAATGTATAATATTGATTCAGATTAATACCAAACTTACAGATTTGCTAAACTATACAAAATAGTCAAATTAATACCAAACTTACAGATTTACTAAATTAATACTGAATTTGCGTTGACTGCGCCAATTTAGACACGTTGACTAACGATGTTACTGTTTACCATTAGAAAAACATAGTAAACTTTTAAAAATAGTCAAATTAATACCGAAGTATTTAGCAAGTTATCATTGACTGAGTCAATTTAGGTATGTTGACTAACACGACATCCGAACAAAAACCGACCCAAAAGATCGAGTATTGATAGGCATAGGCATAATTCTTGAACCGAGCAAAAATTCTTAAATCTAAGCCAAAATTTATGAAACCGATTCCGAACCGATATATAAAATTATCTAAATGGAATGAAATCTTCAATACCAAATTAAATTTTTCCTAACTGATCCAAACCCGAATTATGTCAACATGTTTAAATTGGCTCAGTCAACACACGTTCAATATTAATTTAGCAAATTTGTAAGTTCGGTATTAATAAGGTTATTTCGGGTAAGTTAAATATTTTTTTGGCCATTTTTTCAATTAAGATGTGGTATTTATAACTATTCTTACTAAAGATGTACGAACCAGTGTTTCTTTTTGAAATTCTAAACTTGTAGTTTAATAGGCACATGAAACCATTATTTATTTCGAAACTTTGTCGTGGTCGGACAGTCAGACGAATAGTGTAATTGGTTCAGATTATAAATCTTTGTCAGATCTTTACTTCTCGAACTTTATTTTAGAAAAAGCAGTTTAAAAATTGAAAACTTCGACGGTTCGCTCCCAAGACCAGTTGATATTGAGTCAACGGTACGCATGCTTCACTTAATGAAAGTGCAAAATACGAGAAAATTAGAATATTTTGTAATTACAAACCGATCTAATTAATTAAACATATCTAAAGTACGCTTTTGAATATTGGAGGAATTTTATAAATATCTTTTTTGATATGCATTTTTTCAAACTTTATCATTTTTTTTGAAAATTAAGAGAGAGAAATAGACATAAAAGGACACTTTTGAAAAAAGACATATCAAAAAGACATTTCTTAAAATTTCTCCTGAATATATCCATATTTTCCGTCTTTGCTACTTCTCGAAAGTTGTTTTATGGTTTTATTGTTCTTCTTATTAGAAGATCTCCAATATTTACACTAAATTTGGTATTACAGTATTCTATTTTTTTTAATCTTTAATCACAAAACCAAATATCACAATAATTTTGATAGTTTTACAACTGATTAATTATAAATTTAACTACACTAGATAAATTATAAACAGCACAAAACAAACATTATATTAATTTAAATAAAATTACTTTATATAAATCTATAATCACACCAAATAAAAAACATCATATTAAAAGATCAAAAGTGTTCAATTAATACATTTGAAAGTTGATATGAACTTTCCTATCCTTAATTTTCTTGTGTTGAGCTAATAATTTTTGAAATCAAGAATCATCACCACCAACCATCTTTAAAAAAATGGAATACACACGTCAAAATTTAAAATGAAAAAACCAAAAGATAGATTAAATTTTAGTTATCCTAATATACAAGAATAATAATATTTTATGATTTGGTGTAGTATATAATGTTACACCAAATATGATGGATGTGACGATTGTAGCAATAACACTAAAATGGTGTTTTGGTGTTTTTTAGTGTCCTATTGAACATGATTCTAAACTGTATTTGATGTTTTGTTATTTTATTGGAGATGCCCTTAGTATATTTTCAAATGATAAAAGTTGATTTATCAAAACCCTAGAATTAGTCCACCAGATAGTAGTAAATCTTTCAATTTAACAGATAATATATTGTTTGATGCAATAATTAGCCTAAAATTCTACACTAGCCTGAACATTGTTTCCGTACAGCTAATCTCAAAGAATATAATTTTGAAATGAAAAATCAAAGAAGAGTCTTGGAGTTCTTACAAGTTCAAAAAAAAATCTCAAAATATTATTAATTTCGTGAATTCAGTAATAATCCGGTTAAAGATTCCGGGTCCAAATTCAAGTTATTTGTTTTAACGAGGTATATAATAATCGTTTAATCTACTTAAATAATCGCAATTGTGATGCTTAATTCCTGTTGGAGAATTATGTTGACTTTGTGAGATTGTGTTGAATTACAAAGACAATAACGGTATTGATGTATATACCAAAGAACTTGATGAGTTACTACTGAACAACCAGAAGCCTCTTAGAATATCAAATACGCTTGTACAATGCGTTGTATAAGACAGAGACGAGTTGAATAATTCGAATCTATTATAAACCAACAATTTACAATATGTTGTTTATACAGAAATCCCCAACATCATAACATTTTGTGATTTGCTTCAGAGCGATTCCTAATCTACCCAACTCACACATAGCAACAACTGCACCACTCTTTGTTCACTCACCAACAAACCCCTGAATACAACAGGTCTTCTCTTGTTTACTCCGCATTTTTGGCAAAGCGTTTCTTCTCAAAGAGCTGAGTTATAAAGGAGACAACCCTCTCACTTATATAGAACTCTAAAGCACCATTCTACACTCCATGTAGAGTATGGTTCCATGCTTTTAGTCATCATGAGATGCCATTGTACTGCCTGATGTACACGCAACCAACAACCTTCTCATGATGCTAACCCATATGCTCTGCTACACTCTTTCTGTATAACCTGCATAACTATCATGCTCCACTACAATTGTCCACCAACAACTCTGGAGACTTTAGACACCAACTGCTTCTGCTGCACCTCTTTAGTACAGTTTGCAGCGGCTCCACTGTTCTGCCTAACCCTGCAGAACCATCATGCTCCACTACAGTTGACTTCAACAACTTTGGAGACTTTTCTTTTTCGCACAAAAGCCACTTCAGCTGCTCCGCTACAGTATTTGTGTCATACAGCTTTTTCTGCAACAAGCAAACAATACACAAGTAAATACACAATTTTATTTCCCTATTATCCACACTTAACAATTTCCATTTAATTTCACACTTTCAATCTCCCCTTTTTTCTTTGATTATGATAATTCAAGCACCTGAAAAACACTAGTGATCACACGAAGAAATCACGTTTGATCAAACCAGTTAATTATACAAACACACATTTGATTAACACAGTTAGTTGCATAAACAGACATTCCTTATACATGGCCTAAGTGGCAAAGGTTTCCATGTGTCAGCATATCAAACAGTTAACCATCCTAAACGATCATAAGGTTCAACAAATAGAGACTATACAATTCATGTTCCCCCTATCAAGCTGAATATCAGAAATATAGACATTTTGATTCATCTATCCAAGGTCATCTCTATCATGGACATCTGTCTCAACAGATTATAGAACACAACACATACTCCCCCTGTTTGATAGCACACTCAAGGAAAAACTTATTATAACAAGTGTGAAAACTGAACACATTCACGTAGGTTCTAGAATAACAGTCTTACAAGAAAGTGTTTAATGCGAATAAGGATCCTACTTAGGGATTCTTAGTTCAATTTAAGTCAATCAAAAATAAGAACTCATTCAAACAGACTTAAGGAATTGACTAGCACTTATGATGAAACACAAAGCCTGATAGAAATTGAAACCGAATTTTGACAGACAAGCTATTTGTTGCATATGAGACATAAGACATACATAAGCATATTTTCTTTTTGATTTCATATTTACTTTTTTAAATACATAAACTCTTTTTTTTTAAACTTCTAATTTAAGAATAAAAATACTTACAACAAATTGCGCCATGTTGGTCGAAGGCCCAATTGTGCAAACAAGTCCCTGTACAGAGACATCCCAGTTTATAACCTAAAGGTGTTTCAATTCATCAGCCCAGACAAGGCAGCTCTTTCTCAATTGAGTAGCTTTCACCTTATTTGATTAACTCAAGCTAGTCTTCACATCATCATACACACCAAGCTAAGATCAACCCTTGTATCGAAAACTCTACAAGCTACCCTTTACAAAATACGTTTTGAATAAACAGAAGGATTAACAAACAAAAGAGAACTTCTCTTTTTTTTTTTTCTTTTTTTTCTTTTTTCTTTTTTGGTTTTTGTTCTCTCCACCTTTTTGATTATCATCCATATTCCCTTGAACCCCCATCTTTTTCTTTTTTTTTTCTTTATCTTTTTTGTTTTTTTATTTTATTTTTGCTTACATACATACAAGAATGAAAAACATACCCATGGTTGATACATGTTGATTTGTATGAGGAGTAGCTCTTTCCCTGAGTTAACTTGCCAACAAAAGGTTTTTTATTGGTGATATGTACAAGGGATTAAAAGCAACTAAACTCTGTACAAGAACATGAACAACACATACACTCCAACAACCAAACTTGAATTAGTTCAAACAGATACCTAGAAATTATTGCAGATTAGAAAAGTTGTTTAAATCCGAAAGTTTAGTAAAAATGTATGCCAATTGTTTCTCAGATGCAACATATGAGATCTCCATAAGTTTGCCTTCAACTAATTCACGTATAGAGTGATGACGAATATCAATGTGCTTAGTGCAAGAATATTGAACACGGTTATTTGAAATGTTAATGTCACTCATATTATCACAATGAACTAACAGAGGACCATAATTGATACCATAGTCAGAGAGCATCTGTTTCATCCACAGAAGTTGTGTACAGCAGCTTCCCATTGCTATGTACTCTGCTTCTACAGTAGACAAAGACACACATTTTTGTTTCTTGTTGTGCTATGAAATCAAGTTGTTGTCTAAAAAGAAATATCCACCAGATGTGCTTCTCTTGTCATTGATACTACCAGCCCAGTCTGCATCACAGAATCTTGCTTATGGTTAGAGTATTTTGAATAATACAGACCATAATCAATAGTGCCTTTCACATATTTAAGGATATGTTTGACATCATTAAGATGAGACTATCTTGGACTAGCTTGGAAACGTGCACAAACTTATACACTCAAACATAGATCTGGTTGACTTGCTATCAGATACAACAAACTACCAATCATAGCCCGATATAGTTTCTCATCAACCAGTTGTCCTCCTTCATCATGACAAAGCTTGGTTGTGGTGCTCATAGTTATCGAGCTGTCTTACTTGTTTTCATACCAAAGCAAGTGATGACGTTCTTTGCATAAGTTCTTTGAGAGATAAATATCCCTTTGTCTTCCTAACTAATCTGTAGACCCAGAAAGTAATTAAGCTCTCCCACCATACTCATCTCAAATCCTTGGTCATTGTCTTGATAAATTTTGTCATAAGCCCTTGTTTAGTGCTTCCAAACACTATGTCATCTACATAAATTTGGACAATTAAGATGTGTCCATCTTCTTTGTAAATGAACAAGGTCTTGTCCACACTGCCCCGTGTAAACCTATTATCTGACATAAGCTAAGTGAGACGCTCATACCATTCTCAAGGAGCTTGCTTTATACCGTAGAGAGTCTTCTTCAGTTTATATACATGGTCTGGAAATACAGGATCTTCAAAACCCTTTGGTTGAGACACATAAACGTCTTCTTGAATCACCTCATTGAGAAAAGTGCTTTTCACATCCATTTGATACATGCGAATGTTAAGAACACATGCAATACCAAGCAGAAGGCGAATTGATTCCAACCGTGCAACTGGAGAAAATGTCTCATCAAAGTTAATACCTTCTATCTGAGTGTACCTTGTGCAACCATACGAGCCTTGTTGCGAATTTCCCTCCTCATCAATTTTGTTCTTGAAGATCCATTTTGTTCCTATTACATTGACATGAGCAAGCCTAGGAGTAAGTTCCCACACCTCGTTGTGCACGAACTGCTGTATTTCTTCATGGCATGCTTTAAACCAGAACTCATCTGTTAGGGCTTCATTAATGTTGCTTGGTTAAGTTACCGAAATGAAACATGAATACTGAATCATATCTCTGAAGTTGATCACTTTCCCTCTAGTGACTATGCCCTCATATAAACTACCGATTACATCCTTTTCTGAATGGTTCCTGTGAACCCGAAGACGTGTTTCTTCACCCTCTTGAACAACCAAGTGTTTAGTTTCTGGATTTGGACTTGTTTGATTTATCTTGTCCTCTGTCATTACATGCTACCATGTTGTGATCTGTTCTTCGTCTTCATCATCATCATGAACCGATGATACTTCAAAGACCTCAGGCCTTGTTGTTTCATCAAACACAACATTTACTGATTCCTCCACCTTCATACTGCATTTGTTGTATACTTCACAAGTTTATGGTATTTGTATGTCTTGCCCAAAAATTCTACTTCATTCGCAAGAGCACTAATATTTGAGCTGAACTGAACAATGATTTAATCTAGTTGCATCTTAAGATTCTCAAACTGAGATGCAATATGATCAAGCCTTGTATGTTTCATAGTACTTGTTTCTACACGAGTTTTTTAGAGAACATCCCATGTTTGTTTAGCAGACTTGCAGCCTTGGATTAGTTTGAACTCATCTTCTGCTACACCACCAAAAATGGCATTCATAGCACGAGCATTAAACTTAGATAGGTTATTCTATTTAACAGTCCATCGCGCATATGGTTTGAGAACCTTTTCTCCATCTTCTATGATTTCGAATGGTGCATGCCATCCTTCTTCAACAGCAGTCCAAGCATCTTCACCTTGTCCTTTGCTGTGTTGCATCATGCGCACCTTCCAATACCCATATCTCTTTGTGTCCAGCATGATCACTTTGTTGGCACCAATAATTTCTATAGACGGCTCCATGGCTTCCTCAAGATCTAAGATATTTTAAGATAAACACATCTCAGGTCGGTTTCCCACTCTCTTACCAATTGAACAACCATAAAACTCTCAGAATACCAAATACACTTGTACAATGCATTGTATAAGACAGAGACGAGTTGAGTAATTCAAATCTATTATAAACCAATAATTTATAGTATGTTGTTTATACAGAAATCCGCAACATCACAACACTTTGTAATTTGCTTCTGAACGATTCTTAATCTACCAAAGTCACACACAACAACAGCTGCACCACTCTTTGTTCACTCACCAACAAACCCCTGAATACAACAAGTCTTCTCTCGTTTACTCAGTATTTTTGGCAAAGTTTTTCTTCTCAAAAAGTTGAGTTCTAAAGGAGACAACCCTCTCCCTTATATACAACTCTGAAGCACCATTCTACACTCCATGTAGAGTACGGTTCCATGCTTCTAGCAATCATGAGATGCCATTGTTTAGCCTGCTCGCAGCCAACAACCCTCTCATGATGCTAACCCATCTGCTATGCTACACTCCATATGTATAGCCTACAAAACTATCATGCTCCGCTATAGTTTTTCACCAACAACTCTAGAGACTTTATACACCAACTGCTTCTGCTACACCTCTTTTGTACAGTCTCAATGGCTCCACTGTTCTGCCTAACCCTACAAAACCATCATGCTTCATTACAGTTGACTTTAACAACTCTGGAGACTTTTCTCTTCTGCACAACAAACCACTTCAGTTGCTCTACTACAGTATTTGTGTTAGACAACTTTTTCTACTACAAATAAACAATACACAAGCAAATACACAATTGTATTTCCCTATTTTCACACTTAATAATTTCCATTTAATTTCACACTTTCAACTATGACGAGTTAGGCAATCACCATTACTTCTGGTTTACTCTTATTTGTTTTCTCATTTTCAAATTATCGAATAACTAAGTGTTCCGTGTTATGAACGTAACGAACTACATGAGAGTCATAGATTGATAGCTCTTAAATCAATGAAAACCATAGGAGAGATAGTCATAACTACCCAAAAGAAAAAGTGTCTTTGAGATGTTGTTTTGTTTTGAAGAGATTTTCTAAGAGTGAGTTTAATCTCGGTACTGGATGTAAAGTTGGTTGCAGTGGATCAACACAAAATAATGGAGGGAAGATATATAGTTGGATGAAGGAGTAAATTAAATTAAAAAATCTTACAAATATTTTGGAAAACCAATCTGACCAACTCTCTTTTAATAAAAATTACTCATCTGGGGAATTAGTTTTTGTAGAACCAATACTTATAGCTAAGAATCTCAATACAACTAATCTTAAAGACCAACTTGTTGAGAGCCATGAACTTTGAAACCTTCGTTATCCATGGATCATCAAGATAGCTTAATTTCGTTGCTAGTTAGTGTTAGACTTTAGAATCGTTCTCTCGTTCATCCTCACTTTCGGTATCATCTTCATATCACTTGTCTTGCATCTCATCTTCTCCTTCTAGTTGTATGGATATGTACCACTTTGCATATGCAATGTATATCACAAGTCAATAGCATAAACACATTGAAAAGAAAAAAGGGTTAAAATCCAGAGATTTTTAGTGATGAAAGCAATAAAGCAAGACAACTTGCAAGTTTAGTAACCAATGTTACATATTAAGTAGTCAACTTCATAAATCGAACATAAATTCCAAGAGTCAACCATAAATCACAATCATTTCGAATATAGTGTATACCAAACGCATCACAAGTAAATCAACCTAACTAGATTTGTTATGCTTAACATGTATAGTGAATAATAAGCCAAGTGCAAAGACGATTGGCCAAACTGAAAATTTGATGGGAGCATCAACTTTATGAGTGATGAATGAATAGTTAATGGCAGTGACAATGGCTTGACACAAGGCGCAAAACAGTCCAACCATATCTGCAAAGCTACCAAACATGTTTGATCTTCGAGTTGGATAATGAAACCAAGGAATGGGCCAAGTCCACTTCCACACAACTCTTTCGACTCTGCCTTTGTGTATAAGATCTACTAGGCAAAGTAGACAAGAAAACAATGACATTAACATTGCAGCCAAGGCGTATGAAGGTTTATGAGTAGAAGAAATCTGGTCCAAAACACAGGAAGGTATCTCCAACATGAGGTTTGTGATGACTAGAGACCACTCAATTATAACCTATTTGTAACACAAGACAAAAAATGTTTGACTTGAATCATTTTCGTCAACAAAGTTTAAGAATGTAAGAAAAGGTTTTTGATTTAAAAGACCTTGGTTCTTGAGGCTCTTAGGAGTTTGTTCTCTATGTCTCGAACTATTTCATTTACCAACATCTCCTCATCTCTGGAATAATATAATAAGCAAAATGTGTAAGCAAGAGGAGCATACATTTAAGCCTTAAACAAAGTTGGTTTGACGTTGTCGAGGCCCCTATTTGAAACAAAATTTTATTTTCTTCGATTTCAAACCAAAAAAACACCGATTTCAAGGTACATGAAATGTTTAAACCAAACAAAAACTAAAAAAAAAACAAAGATAAACAATCTTAATTACAAGTTAAATATAACTTTAGTTAAACTACTTTTGACTAAATATGATCAATTTTGCATTCTTTACTTCTCTTTCTTGATAAGATAGATAAAGTGAAGATTGAACAAGTGAAAAAACCTAAATAAATTATTATTGATTGAAAAAAATTTGCTAAGTGAGAATCACTTTAATTTCTTTCTCGACATGATAATAAACTCTAAAATAAAAATCACTTTGACAAGGGAGCAGAGATCTTTAATTTTATTAAACCTAAAATAAATTATTAACTCTAAAAATTTTGGGTCTTAATCTTTCGCCTATGTTACCTATCTCACGAGCCGAATCTGGTCTCAAACAAACTTAACTACTCAAGCCTTGCTCAATGAGATTAGATAAAGTATCTGATAGACTCTCTTGCTCGTCTAGAGCCTTCACTCAAAGATGATAAAGGGAAGTCTCCTTCTCAAGCAAAGTCTTCACTTAACTCTGGACGAGCAAAATGCTCTGTCTGGCTAACACTATGGTTCCAGATCCAGACAAATTTTTAGGATTCGACTTATCTTTAAGCTAAAATTTAAATACCCCACATTATACAACGACCAATTTAAAAAATGATACCCCTAAAACTATTTATATTTTGCGTCTAAAACCCATGGTTCATTTGCTTTAGCCCAAGGCTGGCCCTGGTTCAATCTTGGCTCACATAGATAATGCTGTTAGAAATAGAGACGATAGAGAAGAAAACGAATCAAGACAAAAATTACAAAAGGATAGAGAACGAAGAAGATGAAACAAAGCCGGTGAGAATCGCTTGAACTCAAGCAAGTAAGCCTCTTCTCTCCAGTGTGGATCAAGAGAGGAGTTGCTCGAAGCCTTTACTCTGTTTTTGTTCAGGAAGTTTTACATCACCTTCACTGAACCATTGAAGCAGAGATTGTCTTCCCTTTTTATATCCAGAGACTGATGATCAATACGTAAAGGAAAAGAGTCTTGAAGAAGAAGAAGTTCGTTATCTATTAGATTCAATCCGTTGTCTATATATATATATATATATATCTGTTCTTTATTTCATTTTCTTCTTATCTTATCTCTTCTCTGTTTTTTCCTTTACCAAAAAATGTTTATAAATGTTTACGTTTGGACTTAAAGCCCTGCTGTTTGGGCGTTTGATCTGATCATATAATCAATATACATGTTTATATAATCAATCCAACAATCCTCCACTTGATTTTATAAACTCTGAATCTTTCATTTGATGTCCTAAGGACTTGAATCAAATTCTCTGCAACAACATCGTATAATGTAACCTTATCATTGTTTTCCATTCTTTCATTGTTTCCACTTATTTAGTACATGTATTACATGATCAATGCATTGTACTTTTAAACGCAAATCCTGTAAACACGATTTACAAAATTCTGCAGATGTTCATTACTTGATCATCTCTCACATTTCAGACCTTTCCAAGTTTATATCCATGATTATTTCTGGCTTTTGATCTCTTGAACTGTGACTTAAACTAATAAGTTCAGCAGTGAGGAGCCTTACGAAATTCTCATAAACTTGAGTCTAACACAGACCCATTTCAGTGGCTGTTTCTTTTACCATTCTTCCACATAAAGCTTTGGTAAATGGATCAACTATGTTCTTCAGAGATCTCACATACTCGCACTACAAGAAAACATGCATTTAGCGACTGAATATNCACTACAAGAAAACATGCATTTAGCGACTGAATATTGTGACTGAAAAATTCAGTCGCTAAATTTGAGACTGATTTGAGACTGATTTGCGACTAAAAAAAATCAGTGTGAAATCAGTCGCTAATTCGTGACTAAAACATTTACCGCAATTCAGTCGCTAATTAGCGACTAATCTGTGACTGATCTGCGAGTGACGGTATCAATCACAGATCAGTCGCTAATTAGCGACTAATCAGCGACTGATCTGGGACG
>OVAX01002219.1:0-32375 GCA_900406405.1 Lepidium africanum | reverse complement strand
GAAACAGACCAACGTTTGTAGTTGTCCGATCCTAATTGAAAGAGAGATCAAAGTCCAATATTTAATTGTTCATACTTTTTCTGTATATGTTTATATGTTATAGCCGTATGTACATACGTATATATATTTGTTTTCATAAGATTTTGAAAAACTCTTTTAATGAACAAAAAATTTTGAAATCAGCAAATCAATAATAATAAACTTTTAGATATTTGTAAAAATTTAAATTTATCTTAGTTGAATAACACAAGACTTTTGAATGACATTTTAAGTTTTTTTACATTGTAAACAAAATTTTAAAATAGAGTAAATGCCTTAAGAGGAATAGTTGTTTTGTCTTCGTGTTTTAGCAGAATTATTCAACCTAATTATGGTGGATACGAGCAGTGACCTACCATTTATATTACACTCAATTATCTGATTTGAGATCTTAACCAAACACATTTTATATTGCTTTAAAATTAGCATTGTTTTGGTTTCTATTGTACCTCTTTGATTATAATACCGTTTCTAATTACTTTTAATGATTTGTTTAGTTCGAAAATGATATTATAGTGTCAACAATCGACAATTATTGGACCCAAAAAACACTAATTTCCTTATATTTGTAACATAAACAATAACAAATAAAAGACTCACATTCCATACAAAGCTTTTCTATCATTTTCAAACAATAATGGCCGGAACAGTAAGTTTGTGGCGGAGAGAGGCCATGTTCTTGACGGCGATGCTTGCGGTCGAAAGTAGCATTGTCGGAATAAGTACGTTGTTTAAAGTAGCAACTTCGAAAGGACTCAATATTTATGCATTCCTCAGCTATTCTCATCTTCTAGCTTCTCTTCTTCTTCTTCCTTCTCTTTTTATCTCCAACAGGTTTATAATTTAACTGATTTAATATCTTGGACTCTTCATAGTCATTTTTTAATAAATTGAATTGTTTTTTTTCTTTAATTGAAGGTCAAGATCACTTCCTCCACTAGGTTTCTCAATACTGTCAAAGATTGGACTTCTTGGATTCCTAGGGTAAATTATCCAAATAACACAAACTTTGTTCCAATTTAATTTGTATATTGGAATTATATTCCAATAATTGCTATTAATGCAAGATTTTTGGCTAAAAAAAAACAGATCAATGTATATGATCACAGGATACATAGGCATTGAATACAGCAATCCAACTTTATCTTCTGCTTTGAGCAATATCTCTCCTGCTCTTACCTTCATCCTCGCCATTATCTTCAGGTTTTATTTCTTTCTTTCACTAATTATGAAGGTTTGCTGATTTAAAATTATTACACTCGAAATTGTGACAAAATTTTCTAACTTAAATAGTGTAAGAACAGGAAACTTTGAATATATGTATAATGGTAACTTAATTAGATTTGAAGAATATAATGGTCTAAGTTTGCTTTAACTTGTTTTAAACGTAACACAATTATTGTCAATATTTTGAATAAAGAATGGAAAAGGTATCATTCACAGAAAGGAGCAGTTTAGCCAAGACGATTGGGACAATATTGTCATTAGTAGGTGCACTTGTAGTGGTTCTTTACCACGGTCCACATGTCTCTGTCACATCTCCTCCGCCATATCTTAACCTCCGTCAGTTTTCATGGCCGCCATTATCATCTTCAAAGTCTGATTGGCTCATAGGAGGAGCTCTTCTAACCATAAAAGACATCTTCGTTTCTCTTTCTTTCATTCTTCAGGTAACAAACTTCGAAATACAGTTTTATCGGTATTTGTCGATTAACGTGTTATTCCGTGATCGATATTTCACATTTATGGTCATTGCCTGTTGATTTTGACTCGGAAGTCCACCGTTAATAGTAACGAGATTTATAAATGTTGATCCAATAATACAATGATTTTGAACAGCAACATATAATGAGTGAATATCCAGCAGCATTCACAGTCTCATTTCTCTACACTATATTTGTTTCAATCATGACCACGATGATTGGACTGGTAGTCGAAAAGAACAATCCAAGTATTTGGATCACTCGATTCGATATTACTTTGATTACAATTGTTACCATGGTATGTTATTAAATTTCTTAAAAATATCAATCTCATAGACATACTTTTCTTTTGATCTTAACATAGTTTTGTCTATAAAAAATTCAGGCAATAGTAGTTTCAGTATGCTTTGTGATTCATTCATGGACAGTACGATATAAAGGCCCTCTATACTTAGCAATATTTAAGCCTTTGTCGATATTAATAGCAGTGATTATGAGCGCGATCTTTCTTAATGATTCTCTCTATCTCGGATGGTATGTACATCAACAGTCCTCATATACACATATATATAGATATATATATATATTAATACAAAAAACGTGATTATATTCGATTTTTGTATTTTTGTTTTTGCAGTTTGATCGGAGGAATTTTGATAACAATAGGCTTTTATGCTGTGATGTGGGGCAAAGCAAATGAAAACAGAGATCAGTTGTTGTCATTTTCAGACAAAGAGAAAACTCCTCTTTTATTGAAGGGCAAAGAAGAATTAGTTTGAATAAAATGAAACCTCTCTAAAAGATTACTCCGATAATTTTTTTTACAAATATTTTGTTTCAAGTTTTTTTTTGGTCGGAAAAAAGAGGAAAAGATTTTCCCAATTTATTATAGCAAACTACATCAGCTCTTAAGAAGTCTTGGGGTTTTCACCAAAAAAAAAAAAAGTCTTGGAGTAGTAACTCCTACCATATCACATGAAAGATAGAAACAACTTCTTGCGGCACAATATCAAAGGAATAATTATAAAATCCTAACAGAAGAAAAAGAATATAGTTTTCCATTGACAAGACGGTTTGTCTTTCCCTAAGTGTAAGAGATACGAACTGACCAATCTTTTGAGAGAAAATTATGGCATAATCGTATCAGGAAGGATAAAGGAAGAAAAACGGCAATTCCTGTCATAAAAAGATTCACAACCAGTTCATAATCCAGTTGTTGCACACGAGTTTCCCATGTAGTAACCAAGCCGTAATACACTCCCCAAAATTCTGCCATAGGAGCTGAATAAACACCCATATTAACCGCAAATTCTTGGCACCAACTGTCAATATTATCCCCTAGCACAATCCAACCAACATAACTCCGGGATTACCCTTAGAAGCTCTCTATTTGTAATCATTTTAAGCCAACTCTCACATGGTGGATACTAACTTATAAGATTCAGCACTAGCGGAATCAGAATTTTGCTCATTCCCACTTTTTTGTAAGTTAGCCACATTTCATGCACTACAATAAAAAACTCAAAATATGATTATAATAATTAAAAATTGGTCAAAAAATGATCTTTTTGACATATTTTTGATAAAAATCTCGTGGTCAAAAATCATTTGTCAACTTTTCAATTTGGTCGGAAAAGTATCAAAATATTTTGACCAAAAAATATGTTTGATAACAATTTGGTTAAAATATTTTGATTATTTACTGACGAAAAATCTATTTGATCAAAATTTGTTAAACTTTTTGTCATAATGTTTTGACCTTTGTTTTGGTCATAAAAAATGGTCACAATGGTTTTTTGTAGTGACGGCTGAAGTCCTTCACTTTTTTAGTTTGATATCTACAAAAAGCAATAGATCCAAAAATGTTCCTACGCCTCCATTTTCAACACCACCATATTGTAGATGCAAAAAATGTTGAGCAAAGGGTCTCTGCAACTTCACTTTGTATTCCCAAATTCATATACAATTATTTGAACACGATACAATTAAAAAAGGCAAGCTGATGTTGTAAAGGAACAATATGGGTCGAAATACCTTTAGTTGATTGACAATCTCTAAACATGTAGGATTAATCCAAAACCACCATGGCAAACTTGGCACACAGCTGAAAGACATAAATGTTTCTCTATCCTCTCCTCATTCGTTAAAGCAGTTTGATTACCAACCAACCAGAGAAAAGTACACACCCTTTTAGGTACCTTTACTCTTCATATTTGCTTTTAAAAAACACTCCATATACTCTCGAGGAACCTCATTCATAGTAACAATGGTTGGTGTATTTATATAACGCCCCGAATACCTTATTTTGGGTGCCCACATCCTCTCCCAGACCATTGGCTCACTTTTTATATGATTGGTATGCTACATTCAAAAGGCTATAAAGACTTGTTTATAGATCCTACAAATCACCATATGATATTTTCTTGCGTTTTTTCTTTATTAACACAGTTCCAAAAATCATTTTCCGGAAAGTTACCCATCCTGAATTTGCTCCAACTAACTGCACGCTTAACCAAAAAGATAAGTGCACTTTGATAACTATGTGGCAAAATCAATTCACTTAAACCTCTCCGCATGCACCACCATATGTCTTGAAATCGGGTTGTTACAATCCACCTTCACTGACATATCGCAAAGTCATCATTGCGTACCAAGATCTTCACCCTTGACGGTGTGAGCCCTCTTGACTTCACATTCGACTAGGTTCAGCTTTGATACAACTTGTAACGCCCCGACCGCCACCGTTAGTGAGCCCCACATCCTCTCTCAAACCGTGGGTCCGATTTTTACATAATAGTAAGTCTGCTACGTCCATGAGGCTTTAAAGATTTGTTTACTGATCCTACAAATCACTACATAATATTTTTCTGTTTTTTGTCCTCACTCACATGATTCCGAGAATCACTCATCAGAAGGTCAATTATACTGAAATCACGCTTAACTGTGTAGTTCTCTCATAATGCTTGACCAAAAAGATAAGTTTACTTTAGTGACATATGTGACCAAATCAATTGTTTTAAACCTCTTGCATGAACAACCATATTTTCTGAAATCGAGATGTTACAATCTACATCTTCAAAAAACTATTTAAAATATTCTTTTCTAACAATCTTTGACTCATAATCTCCTTTATATCCACTAATAATATCATATGTAAAGCTTAAATCACCATTCCAAATAAATCTAACTCATGAAGTCATGATGTCATCCTTTGTAAACACACTAGACTAGGAGTCAAGTTTGCTGTTTACTACTTTTTCAGGATTATTTTACCAATTATATCGTTTAAGAGTTGGAAATGTTCTGATTTGTTTTGTACTGATTTGATTGTCTTACTGTTTTATTCAAATTTAATTTATGATTAATTACTAGGAAAACAGTAAACCTTTTATAAGTTTAGTTTCTCTGTGATCTTCTCCATTGGTCCTTTCGATAGCACGTTGGCGTAGGGAACGGGGAATATATAATTATACTAATGTCAAGAAACGACAATTATTTGGACCCACAAAACACCAATTTTCATTTTTAAATATTTACCTGTAACATAAAGAAAAGAAGAAAACAACAAAGAGATAACAAAATTAAAGACTCACATTCTTCGCCAAGCTTTTCTTCTCTATCATTTCCAACAACAATGGCCGGAGCCGTAAGTCTTTATCAGAAAGAGGCCGTGTTCTTAGCGGTGATGCTGGCGGTTGAAACCAGTGTTGTCGGAATAAGTACTTTGTTTAAAGTAGCGACTTCAAAAGGACTCAACATTTATGCTTGGCTCAGCTATTCTTATCTTCTAGCTTCTCTTCTTCTTCTTCCTTCTTTTATTTTCTCCAGCAGGTTTCTAATAATTTCTTTGATTTATTGAACTGTTCATAGCCATTTTTCTTTTGTATGATTTGTGTGTTTTATTTTTGTTTTCTATTGCAGGTCAAGATCACTTCCTCCATTAAGTTTCTCAATACTTTCTAAGATTGGTCTTCTTGGATTTTTAGGGTAAGAATCTAAATAACGTAATTTTTGTTTCAATTTTGAATAAATGGAGTTTATATTCCAATAGTGTGTTGATTTTTTTTTTTTTTTTTTTGTATAAAAACACAGAGCAATATATGTGATCACAGGATATATAGGCATCGAATACAGTAACCCAACTTTGTCCTCGGCCATGAGCAATATAATTCCTGCTCTTACCTTCATCCTCGCCATTATATTCAGGTATTATTTTTTTCTCTCTTTTACTCATTATAGAGTTTTCCACATTTCAAATTGATAAATATTTTTAAGCACATTTTACAATTACATATATCTATAAAATTCTAAGGGTAGATTGAAATTATTTGCGAAAAATTAAAGCTTCAAGTTGCTATATTATTTATCATAGATTAATTGGTTTTCACGTTATCAAAACATTTAATGATATATCTTTCTTGTCTAATCAGATCACTGTGTCGTTTACAGTAAACTAGTTTTTAAAAAAAGAGATTCAGTTAGGTCAATAATACAGTAAATGCTAAGTTGATACTAGAAAATATTTCGAATAGAAAAAATACTCGGAAAAAATTTAACAAATTTTTCTTTTTTTGAGAAAATTTTAACATTTAACAAATTATTCATTTGGTATTACTGTAAACAGATATAAAATAATACTTAACCTGATAGATAATAATATCAAATTTTAAGATAAGAAATTACACGTTTATATGACATAGATATAAATTTGTTTATTTTGAAAATAGTGAGGTATGGAATAAGTTATGCTCTCAAGTCTCATTCATGATATTTTTATGTAGAGACATTTTTCATTGTCATGCTTCCAAGAAATGCAAATGATGACTTATAGTACAAATGCGTATTTAACTGTTTTTTTTTCCCTTTTATCAAAGAAAAAACTTTTTTTTCCTTTCAATGCACACATTTTTTCCCGTTTTCAGTGCACTTATTTATTCACGGCAATACTACAACACTTATGCACAATCTTGTGGTCCACATCTAAGAAGACTATTTGCATTATTTTAATAAAAATGGGCCACAATTTGTTTTTCTTTAATTATTTATTACTATTTGCATTATAAAATAGATAGGCATTAATTTACTTCCTCTGATTATTTATTATGACATACTGTATATATGACTTCTTTTAAACGTACGTAACACACGAATTTTTGATTATTTTTTGATAAAGAATGGAAGAGGTATCATTCAAAAAACGGAGCAGTGTGGCCAAAATAATTGGGACCATATTGTCATTAGTAGGTGCACTTGTGGTGGTTCTCTACCACGGTCCACATGTCTTCACCGCATCTTCTCCACCGTATCTAAACCTCCGACAGGTTTCTCCGCCGAAGTTATCATCTTCAAATTCTGATTGGCTCATCGGTGGAGCTCTTCTTACTATACAAGGCATTTTAGTTTCTGTTTCTTTCATTCTCCAGGTATTATCACTTTTTTGGTCTCATAATTTACTATTCTCTCAGTTTATCTTTCACATTAATTAAGAAACAATATTAAAACTTTTTTATCCCTACCCTTAATAATTAAAAGTAATGATTTGTAATATATTATATGAATAATTTTGATTAGATGTTAAAAAATGTTTTTGTTAAAAGTTACACTGAAATTATAAAATAACATTTTGCGTAATAAATTTTCATTTTTAGAATGATACTCTTTAATTAAGAGAGGGAATGGAGGAAGGGAGAATTTCAAATTTTTTTTTTGACTTGCTTCTTTTTAAAACCTACTATTTCTTTTAGAAATTGAAAAACAAAATAGGTACGATAAGATACTTTTTAAAAAAAAGCATGTCAAAAATGACATTTCTTAAAAAATTTCATAAATAGAGGAAAACATAAAATTTTCTGATTTATTTTGTTGGAAAAAAAAGTCTGATTGATTGTTTGATGAATTTATGAAGCAAAGCGGACCAACACAATTTAATAAAAAGATCGTGAGAAAATTTGGATAAAAACAATGTCGACAGATTATGATTTTCGACAATATCAGAAATGTTATTTTCGGACAGGTGTTTCCATTTGGAATAGTATATGTTTTCTGTTATATATATACATTATATAAAAAATTTCCAACATATATTTAATTCAAAAATAAATGAAAATAGTATTATCATTAAGTTGTTTAATCATATTACAAAGTGGATAGCTCCACATATTAAATTGATTAAAATTGCCAATCCAATTTCTATGTATTGTTTTTGGACAGGCAAATATAATGAGTATATATCCAGCAGCATTTACGGTCTCTTTTCTATATAGTGTATGTGTTTGTATCGTGACATCAATGATTGGATTAGTAGCCGAAAGGAACAATCCAAGCATTTGGATCATTCACTTCGATATTACTTTGATTACAATTGTAACCATGGTACGTTATTTCAAAAATTATCAGTATATATATTACGTACTTTCCTTTTGATCTTAATATATATATATATATATATTTTATATAACATATTTCAGGGAATAGTAATTTCAGTATACTATGTGATTCATTCATGGACCGTACGACACAAAGGCCCTCTCTACTTAGCAATATTTAAGCCTTTGTCGATTTTAATAGCAGTGATTATGGGATCAATTTTTCTCAACGATTCTCTTTATCTCGGATGGTATGTGAATCAACAGTCTTCATATATACGTACTTATAAACAAAAAACATGTGATCATCTTCGATTTTGTACTTATTTTGCAGTTTGATCGGAGGAATTTTGATAACTTTAGGCTTTTATGCTGTGATGTGGGGCAAAGCAAATGAAGAGAAGAATCAGTTGTTGTCATTATCAGACAAAGAGAAAATTCCTCTTTTATTGAAGGGCAACGACGAACTAATCTGAATAAAAAAGAATTACAACCAAGGAGAAATTTATACCTTTGTATTTATAACATGTCATCTAAATATGTATGTATGTTAATTAATATAAGTATACTACTGCTTTATATATAATGTCCTAAATACGTTTTTTAACGAAAGAATCATATCAATAAGCGATCTCGTTGTTGGATATATTTCGCATTACATAAGGAAAAAAGCAACAACAGGACAATATATCAAAAACTCTCATCACAAACCATTAGAATGTAATTGATATCCTATATTAAAAGTTGGAAATCATTCTAATCTAATATAGTATATGATCTACTAATCAATCTGCTAATTGTTATTTGGTTTTGAGTTAAAAACTCATAATTTATTATAATATCAGAATCTAAGGTTATCCCTAAAAAATTATGATGATGTATTTGTTGTGGTATTTAGAGATAATATGTTTAGAACGATTACCACCTACATTTTGAGGAGTATGTTATAATGTAACTGATATATCTCATATCGGAAGTTGAAATCATTCCAATTTAATATATATGATCTAAAAATAATCCAATCATCACCATTAACCGAAGGAAACCACCTCCAAAATTAAACAGGCATTGAAGCTTGGTGAAAAACCAAATTAGTACGGCCAGAGTCGTGCCTTTTATGTTATTGGAATGGACATTTGCTCTATGCCATCAATGTTTTTCTAAATCTAAGGGTCTCACGTTAATTTTCAAATTGTTTGATTTAGCTAGTTAAATTAATTTTGTTATATTATTTTACAAGTATATATATATATATATTAGATTATAATACTTTATGGTTTATAATAGATAAATTTGGTTGTATAATCACTTTTGTTTATTTATTTAGGAAATGGTCTCTCTCCTATAATAGTAGGTTACTGTGTCTAATATTTTCTTACTAAAATGCCCCTATGAAAGCTTAATTACCTATTAGCAACCAACTTACAATTTCGTCATTTTCTAGAGAGATACCTGAAAATGGTCTCATTAGTTACCTGAAAATCGTCTCGACAAATACCATTTAACTATTAGGTACCTGTTAGCAACCAACTTACAATTCATTATTTACCAAGTAACTCTCAGGTACCAGTTAATAAAAATACATTTCTTAACATCTAACACACTCAACACCATTTATCTATTATATATCTGTTAGCAATCAACTTACAATTTATCATTTACCAAGTAACTAGTACACCCTCCTAGAACTACGTCTTAGTTACCAGTTAATAAAAATACAATTTCTTACACATATTGTCTACATTACACATAATACAGTTACACGACTATAAGCAACAAAATTTCGAAGCATTTATTACACATATTGTCTATAGTGGAGCAGCGTCTGTTAGACTCAAAGCGTTTAGGGTATTTTCGTAACCAATTTCGTAGGTCCATTCTCCTAAATAAAAAAATGGTTGTATGTTTATTACATGCAACTGTGACGTAGTTCGAGGTGGTTGTGATAGTTACATGTTAAATGATAAAAATGGTAGTTACTTGCTAAACAGATAATAAAGAGTTAGATGGCATCTGGCATGAAACGAGAAATATATTATCTGTTAAGTAGTAGTACTTGTGTAATAAGGACACAAATTTATACATATGATAAACATTATTGTATATTCGAGTAGGAAAATGGAAAATGAAAAGACAATAGCTTGTATATAATTAAGATAAAAGATAATAAAGTAGTTCAAATTCGGCTAAAATGAGCATGTGTCAGAATAACTGCATGCATATTATATATACTTCTTTCATCTATCATATGAATGTTTTAGTCATAATTTTTTACACGGTCGGCTAAAATTGTAAGGGAGATCATTTATTTAAATATGAAAACTGAATCGATTATACGCCCAAATTTTCCAAACATATATTTATAATTCAAAAAATTATTATATTAATTAAATATCAAATTATCATAAACACGGCACTTCGGCGAAAACAACAGAGCAAGGGAAAGTCTCCCTCTCACGACTCCAACGGTCTTTTTGTTTACAACTTTTTATGGATCTAATTGATTTAATAGATATATCATTATAACATATAAAAGTCCATGTGCGATTAAAGTAATATAGCGACGTCACAATCCGCTTGCTTGACGGCAATTGTTTAGAAGTAATTCTCAGTTGGTCCTATCGATGGTACATTGGCACAAAGAATAATATATATTACATGCTAATGTACACACTACAATTGTTGGATGGACCCACAAAACACCAATTTCTTTTTACTTGTTACATAAGAAAAAAAAAAAATCAACAAAAGGATAATATATCAAAGACTCACATTCCTCACCAAACTTACCTTCTATCATTCCCAGCAATAATGGCCGGAGCCGTAAGTCATTATCAGAGAGAGGCCGTGTTTTTGACGGCGATGCTTGCGACTGAGATCGGTGTTGTCGGAATAAGTACTTTGTTCAAAGTAGCAACTTCTAAAGGACTCAACATTTATGCTTTCCTTGGCTATTCTTATCTTTTTGCTTCTCTTCTTCTTCTTCCTTCTTTTATCTTCTCCAAAAGGTTTTTCTAAAGCAAATTCTTTAAAATGTGAACAGACTGATCCAACTAATTATGATCTCCACTATTTTTTGGTAGATTAATAAAGAGTTTAAGGTTAATGGATTTTAGACTATGGATTGAGTCTTGTCGATTCAGTTATTGACAAAAAAAAATGTTGGTGTCTTCTATATCAATTTTTCTTTTGTATTGATTTGTAAATTTTTTATTACAGGTCAAGATCACTCCTCCACTTAAGTTTCTCAATTCTCTCTAAGATCGGTCTTCTTGGATTTCTAGGGTATATATATCCATATAACACAATTCTTGTTCCAATTTTGAATAATGGATTTAAATTACAACAATGTGTTGATTATATATGACTTTTTTCGTTGCATAAAAAAACAGGTCAATGTATGTGATCACCGGATGCATAGGCATTGAATACAGCAACCCAACCTTAGCCTCGGCCATGAGCAATATCACTCCTGCTCTTACCTTCATTCTGGCAATTATTTTTAGGTATTTGTTTTTATAATTTTTTTTTTCGCAAATTAAGGAATTATGCAGATATCAAATTAATATATTATTATTATTAATATTAATAATAATAATATTATTATTATTATTATTATTATTGTTGTTGTTGTTAGTTGTTGTTGTCATAACTCATAGACGTAACGATATTGTAACATAATTTTCTGGCTTAACTAGATTGATAGGAAACTTTATATCAATTTGGAATTAAATATATTTTTAGGTCAACAAATTTATATGTATTATATGTCATTGTATAGAATATATTTTCCCTTCTTCTTAGAAGAATTGTATTTATGAAAACGCGTTGCTTTGGTGTTGGCTACCAAAATTAATATGTTTTAAGTTGCTGAAAAAAAAATTATAAGATTCCAAACCTATCTTACCACTATCTTATTTACAGTAAAATTACTATATTAATTAATAAAAATTGGATATAAATTTTAAAAGTTTTCATGCTATGTTGATAGTAAAAAGGACTATATTATTTAATAGTAAGTGGTACAAATTTTTCATGCTATGTTTAATAAAAAAATTTCATGCTATGTTGATAGTAAAAAGTAATATATTAATTAATAAAAATTGGATACAAATTTTAAAAAATATTCAACCAAAAGGTATATATATATGATATTATTTTATACATTAATTAATAATAATTGGATAAAATTTTTTTTGACGTGATAGATAGTACTATAGAACATTAATGTAAGAGATCACAAATTTATAGCCTAAAATATTCTAATAATCTACTTACTGTAGTGAAAAAAATTGAATTCATGGTATTGTAGTCATTCACTAGATTATTGTAATCACTAAACATAGAGTAATTTGACAAGAAATCAAACATTTATATGACGGATATAAATTTTATTTGATAAATTTAATATCTTCATAAAAATAAAAGTATAATATTGGATCAATTTTGCGCTTTGTTTTACTAAACTAAGAGCCTAAAAGTTGTAAAATACCAGAAAATTTTATTTAATAAATTAGATATCCATATGAATCAAATGATCGAATTTTTCATTGTCTCACTCACGTATGCATTTACGATGATACTAAGGAATGCAAATAATCTAAAACATAGATGCGTATAAACTGGTCTTGGTTTATTTTTTAATGCATATATTTATTCAGGTTCAGCATAGCAAATAATAGAAAGAATTTTTTTTTTTTACTACAATTGGCATAATCTTGTGGTCCACGTCTAACAAGGAGCTGTTTGCATTATTAGACTAGATGGACATTAATTTTGAACATATGTTACATTAATTTTTCTTTCTTTTTTAAAAATAAGTTGAAGATTAATTTTTATATTTCTTTTTGAAAATATGTTGGACATTAATTTTCATTTTTCTTTTTGAAAATATGTTGGACATTAACCTTTCTTTTTTGAAAATATGTTGGACATAAAATTTCTTTTCTTTCTGAAAATCTGTTGGGCAACAGTATTTCTTTACAACAAAATAAAAATAAAATATGGCATTAATTTGTCTTACTTTCCTTTGATTATTTATCATGCAAAATATGACATGTTTAAACGTAACACAATGAATTTTCAAATTTTGAATAAAGAATGGAAAAGGTATCATTTAAAGAAACAAGCAGTGTGGCGAAAGTGATGGGGACATTAATGTCATTAGTGGTGCACTTGTGGTGGTACTCTACCATGGTCCACGTCTTCCACCGCATCTTCTCCGCTGTATCTAAACCTCCGTCAGCTTTCTCCGCCGCCATTATCATCTTCAAATTCTGATTGGCTCATCGGTGGAGCTCTTCTTACTATACAAGGCATCTTGATTTCTGTTTCTTTCATTCTTCAGGTACTATCACTTTTCTTCATTATATTTATGTTTTTTTTTGGGGGAAAGGGAGAAAAAACATCTTCCCAATTTATTCAAATACAGCAAAATAATAAACGCTAGAAATATCATATGAAAGAAACGAACTTAGAGAAGATGAAACAACATCAAACGCAGGATAACCTAAGGATAACATAGTATGCAATACCATCCACCAGACGATTTGCCTCTTTATACACGTGAGTAAGCCGGACTAACTAGTCTGTAGTAAAAAAGTTATGACACAAACGTAACAGAAAAGATAAGGGATGAGAATCTACAATCCTTTGTGTAAAAAATTCTACCACCACCTGCGAATCAATCTCTAGCTCAAGACAGCACACACGATGCTCCCATGCCAAACAAAAACCATGATATGCTCCCTAAAGCTCAGCCGTAGGACCGAGCATATATCAATATTCAGCCCAAATCCTCTACACCAGGAACCATGGCAATCCCGTAGAACACTCTTGCCGCCGCGATACCCGGGTTCCAACGGAAAACCCCAACCGAATTCACCCTAAACCATCTTTCTCGAGTCACTACCCACAATATACCCATTCTACCCGTGAGCTTGATCTCGCCTTTACCACACCCATTTGATGAGCTAACCACACATCCCTGCCAAGGTCTTTCACAGACTTCACCCGATCCCTACACCTACCGTTGGAACCAAAGATATTACCACACTTCCATTTCTACCAAACTGTGACACCGACGAGAGTAGATCAAAGACTCCCATAATGTTTATGTATAGTATAAGAAAACATGGTCTTTACTTTATCCAAAAATATATGGTATTTAAAAAATCTTATAATTAGAAGTGAATGCTTGAGAGTCACTGTTTTTCTCTACCCAATTTTCTGTTAATCGCAATTGCTCTACATAATATTGTTAGGGGTTCACGTGTTTGAGTGGGTTGGCTATAAATTGATCTTATTGTTCTAACTAAATAAGATATTTTCTGACAAATTTATCAAAATAATTCGATGCATTTGTGATGGAAAGCGGATTAAATTATTTTGTCACAAAATCATTAGAAAATCCATTAGAAATGTCACTTTTGGACGGAATTTCAACAGATTTTCTGTCTGAAATCGTCTGATTTGTGTAGCATATACGTAATTGAATTAATTTTCAAATGTGTAGTTAATTCTAAGTAAACAAAAATCGTTTTATCCTTATGTTACATTGTTAATTAACAATGCAATGTTTAATCATACTACAAAGTTTTTTTTTTTTGTGATAAAGCTCATGCTACAAAGTTAACATCTCCAAATATTATATATAAACTCCATCGATCCAATGATTATTCTACATAAATAAATTTTTGGACAGGCACATATAATGAGTATATATCCAGCAGCATTCATAGTTTCTTTTCTCTATACCGTATGTGTTTGTATCGTGACATCAATGATTGGACTAGTAGCCGAAAAGAACAATCCAACCATTTGGCTCATTCGATTCGATATTACTTTGGTAACTATTGTAACTATGGTACGTTAATTATTTCAACAACTATCAACATATATACGTACATAATTTCCTATTGATCTTAATATAGTTTTTTTTTTTTTTTTGTCAGGGAATCCAAGTTTCAGTATTCTATGTGATTCATTCATAGACCGTACGACACAAAGGGCCTGTCTACTTAGCAATATTTAAGCCTTTGACGATATTAATAGCAGTGATTATGGGTACTATTTTCCTCAATGACTCTCTATCTTGGATGGTATGTGAATCAATAGTCTTCATATACACATGATCTATATCTATAAATAAAACATCTAATTATCTCCTATTTTTGTACTTAACTTTTTGCAGTTTGATCGGAGGAATTTTGATAACGTTAGGCTTTTATGCCGTGATGTGGGGCAAAGTAAATGAAGACAACGATCAGTTGTTGTCATTTTCAGACAAAGAGAAAACTCCTCTATTATTGGAGGACAACGACGAACTAATTTAGATTGAAAGGAATTATAACCAAAGGGGAAACTTTAATCCTTTGATTAACTTCTGACGAATGTATAAACAAACAAGGCCTTAATCATCTCCTTTGGAAAGTAGATCCCTCCCAACAAAAATTGAACTCCTACAGGCTATAACCCTCTGACCCTTAAAAAATCCGGATATTCGTACCTGTTATAAGTCTATCTTTGAATTGACAACCAGTTGGACCAACACATCGTTGATCTCATCTATGTACGACCTGTTGTTTAAATTAACTATTGATTTAAAAGATATATTATTACAAGATATAAAAGTCCATGTGAGTTTTAAGAAATATAGCGAAGTCACAAGCCGCTTGGTTGACGGTAATTGTTTAGAACTAATTCTCCATTGGTCCTATCGATATCGTCCATATATTACATGCTAATGTACACATTACCATTGTTGGATGGACCCACAAAACACCAATTTCTTTTACTTGTAACATAAGAAAAATGAAAAGAAAAATTTCACAACAAAGGATAATAAACTAAAGACTCACATTCCTCACCAAACTTTTCTTTCTATCATTCTCAACAATAATGGCCGGAGCCGTAAATCATTATCCGAGAGAGGCCGTGTTCCTGACGGCGATGCTTGCGACCGAGATCAGTGTTGTCGGAATAAGTACTTTGTTTAAAGTAGCAACTTCAAAGGGACTCAACATATATGCGTTCTTTAGCTATTCTTATCTTCTAGCTTCTCTTCTTCTTCTACCTTCTTTCATCTTCTCCAAAAGGTTTTTCTAATATGAATTCTTTTAGATTTTGGTCTCTTTTATATGTAATATCTATTTTTTGAATTTATGTGTATGTTTTTTTTTTTTTAAATTACAGGTCAAGATCACTTCCTCCATTAAGTTTCTCAATTCTCTCTAAGATTGGTCTTCTTGGAATTTTAGGGTAAAAATCCAAATAACACAATTCTTGCTCGAATTTTGATTAATGGGTTTAAATTACAATAATGTGTTGATTATATGATTTTTTTTTGGTGTATAAAAAGTCAGATCAATGTATGCGATCACAGGAGGCATAGGTATTGAATACAGCAACCCAACCTTAGGCTCGGCCATAAGCAATATCACTCCTGCTCTTACCTTTATTCTCGCCATTATCTTTAGGTATTCTGTTTTTTTTATTTTATACATAATATATTTTTACTAATTTCAAGTTAATATATAATATCGTAGTCATAATTCATAAACGAAACGGAATTGTAACAAAATTTCCGGCTTAATTTGATTGATAGGAAACTTTATATCAATTTGGAATTGAATGTATTTTTTGGTTTTATTATATTACTAGATGATGTCCCGTGCTATGCACGGATTTGATTTTTATATATAAATTTATTAATTTTTTATACAGATTTGATATTTATAATTTATAGTAATGATCAGTGTTGTACACGTAATATTTTTTTATCTTTGTTGATTGAGGTTTTGATGCATTACAATTTTTGTATATCAACTTTTTTGACTCGTGTCATTTAAGTTTTTAGATTCATATTCAATTTGTTTTTTGGCTTGTATTTAATTAAGGTTCTTGATATGCATTTATTTATGGTTTTAAACCAATATTCATTTAGAGTTTTAGTTCCATATTCATTTAACGTTACGGTTTTATTATATATAGAGATTAGAAAAATTCTTAATCATTATAAAAGTTGCTCTCAGTCTGTGGTTAAGATATCCAGCTAATGACTTGACACCAGAGTTTGATTCCTACCCGCTGCATTATGGTAGCTTAAAAAAGAGATTTTAGGGGTGGGGTTTAAGCTATGGATCAGACCTTGTCGATCCAATGTTGACAAAAAACAAGAACATATATTAAACCAACAAAATTCAAATCTTAATTGGTTAGAAATTCATTTTTAAACCAACAAAAATCAAATTTTAATTGATTAAAGTTTTCTTTTTTAACAAACGAAATTCAAATATTATAATTGGTTAGAGAATCCTTTTTAAACCAACAAAAATCAAATCTTAATTGGTTCGAGATGTCTTTTTAAACCAACAAAAATCAAATCTTAATTGGTTAAATTTTATTTTTTTAACAAACGAAATTCAAATTTTAATTGGTTAGAAACTCATTTTTAAATCAACGAAAATCAAATCTTAATTGGTTATAATTTACTTTTAATTGTGTATTTTTATTGAAATCGAGTTAAAACAAATAATTAGTTTTTCAGATAATCTTATAAAAACAAAAAAACAACTTAATTAGTTAAAACAAATTGACCAATTAAAACAAATCAAGTGATTTAAAATCTCTATTATATTATTACAAAAATACAGAAAATCTTATTGCTATAATTTTATTATAATAGAGATATATCATTATATAGAATACTAAGTACTAGATTCTACTCATGTTACCAAGAAATGAAAATAATCCAAAACGTATAAATGCGTATTAATTGGTCTTTTTTCTCTTTTTAAGTTCGGCATCTCAAATAATATAAAGAAATTTTGTTTTTATTATTACAATTGTGGTCCATAGTAACAAGGAGCTGTTTGCATTAGTAGAGTAGACAGACACAAATTTTTCTTACTAAAATTATATTTTCGACATTAACTAAGATTTTTTTTTTCAAAAATATGTTCGACATTAATTTTTCTTTTTTATTTTGAAAATGTTAATTTTTCTTGTTTTTCTAAAAATAAGTTGGAAATAATTTTTTTTTCTTTTTGAAATTCTGTTGAAAATAAAATTTTATGTTCTTTATAATCGATAAAACACACTTTATAGTTTAAAATATACTCCCTATAACTTTTTTAATTCATTAATAATTGAGAGAAGTCAAACTTCTTATGCTAGAACTACAAACTAGATCATATAAACCGCTAAATTGAAAAGAGTTTGCCTTAGACATTAGTATTTCTTTCCATAAGTGTTTATTACTATTTGCATTATTGAAAAAATGGCATTATTTTGTCTTTATTTGATTATTTAATATGGAATATATGACTTGTTTTAAACGTAGTACAATGAATTTTTAAATTTTGAATAAAGAATGGAAAAGGTATCATTCGAAGAAAGGAGCAGTGTAGCCAAAGTGATGGGGACAATATTGTCATTAGTAGGTGCACTTGTGGTGGTTCTCTACCACGGTCCACGTGTCTTTACCGCATCTTCTCCGCCGTATCTAAACCTCCATAAGCTTTCTCCGCTAGCGTTATCATCTTCAAACTCTGATTGGCTCATCGGTGGAGCTCTTCTAGCTATACAAAACATCTTCGTTTCTGTTTCTTTGATTATCCAGGTTTTATCACTTTTATTCTTTTTTATATAATACAAGAAAATATAGTATTTTTTTAGGGTGAATTGCAAATTTAGTCTGAAAAGATGGAATAATTACTAAAAAGATAGAGTTTGCAAATCTAGTATTTTGAAGTGAAATAAGGCAGTTTTACCTTGTTTCCTTGAAAAACCAAAAAAATATTACGAAATTGCTATTAATGAGTAATTCCACGTCAGCACGTGGAAAAAAAGAAATTTTTTTGCTGGATGTAAGTTTATATGTCTAGTTATGTAGGTTTATGTGTCCAGTTATGTAGGTTTTAAAAGTCGTTTTAGTTTCTCATGTATTGTAGGTTTTCATTTCAGATATTGTAGGTTTTAGTACTTTTTCTTTTGACATAGGTATATCTTTGCAAGATATCGTTCTTCATTGTAGGTTTATCTCTCATGCCTTGCATGTATATTATTTCTCCTGCTTTGTTTTACGTTTGATGTATGTTTATCTTTTGTAGGTTTATCGTTGTAAAACATTCTTCTATGTTGTAGGTTTTCTTCCAAGTATTATAAGTTTTAGTACTTCTTCGTTCTAGTCTTACGAATCTTGTAATGTAGGTTAAATTTGGTTATATTTAGTGTTTGCGTATTTGTAGGTTTATAATTTTTGTTATGTAGGTTTGTCGTTGTATGTTTTGTAGGTTTGTTATTAGTATTTTGTAGGTTTATCGCTGTAAAATATTTTTTTTTTCTGTTATTGGTTTTCCTTCAAAGTTTTGTAGGTTTTTCGTCACTATTTATCATCTTCAACCTATCTTTTCGAAAATTTCAAAAATTTCAAAATTAACTCATTAGCCTTGTAATTTGGTGTTTTAATCAAGATACTAAACCAATATTCAACACAACGCAACTCAACTCACTCAACAAAACCCTCAAATTCGAGTTATATGGAAAATATGCAATTTTGGAGTTGTGAACTTCCATGAAAATGAAGCTAATGAACTCATATCTTAGAAGAGTGATGAAGATGAGTATAAAGTACTTAAAACTTTAAGAAATAAACACTAAATCACAACAAAATCTAAACAAAAAAAATTCATTGTTTTTTCTTCTTCTTCGTTGAAGAAGAAGAACAAAAAAATTTTGATTATCTTAAAAAATTAAATCATAATGGCATTCTCGTAATAAACGTATGACTTTCAGAAATACATGTAATTTCCTCACTTGAGTTACTGTTTGGAGTTTGCAGAAAACTATTCTAGTAATTAAGTCATTTTGACTATTTTAGTAATTTTCACTTTTCTTTATCAAAAAACATATATGGTATTTTAAAAATCTTATAAATATGGTATTTTCTGACAAAAAATTTCAACAAAATGTTCCGATGTATTTGTGACAGCAATTAGATCGGAATAACTTTGTCACAAAATCATTAGAAACTTTAAAAGGATTTTAATTTCTGATAATCAAGAATTAATATATAAATCCTTCGGAAATTTCTAAAAATTTCACTTTCGGATGGGTTTCCAACAGATTTTCTGTTCCAAATCGTTTAATTTCTGGTAGTATATACTTAATCGAATTATTTAGAGATCTATAGTTAATTCAAAAGTTTTTTTTTTTTTTAAAAAAAATCGTTTTACGAGTTGTTAGTTAACAATGTTAAATCATACTACAAAGTTGACATCTCCAAATATCAATTATAAGTCTCGATCGATCCAATGCTTATTATACATAATAATTTTTCGGACAGGCACATATAATGAGTATATATCCAGCAGCATTCATAATTTCTTTTCTCTACACTGTATGTGTTTGTATCGTGACTACGATGATTGGACTAGTAGCCGAAAAGAACAAACCAAGCATTTGGCTCATTCGATTCGATATTACTTTGATAACGATTGTAACTATGGTATGTTATTTATTTCAACAATTATCAACATATATACATACTTCATTCCTTTTGATCTTAACATAAATTTTTTTTTTTGTGTAATTTTTCAGGGAATAGTAATTTCAGTATTTTATGTGATTCATTCATGGACCGTACGACACAAAGGGCCTGTCTACTTAGCGATATTTAAGCCTTTGTCAATATTAATAGCAGTGATTATGGGCACTATGTTTCTCAACGATTCTCTCTATTTGGGGTGGTATGTGAATCAAAAATTTACATATGCACATATCGATAAACTAAACCATTTGATTATCTGCGATTTTTGTATTTGATTTTTGCAGTTTGATCGGAGGAATGTTGATAACATTGGGCTTTTATGCTGTAATGTAGGGCAAAGCAAATGAAGACAAGGATCAGTTGTTGTCATTTTCAGACAAAGAGAAAACTCCTCTATTATTGAAGGACAACGACGAACTGATTTAGATTAAAAGGAATTATAACCAAAGGGGAAACTTTAATCCTTTGATTAATTTCTGACGAATGTTGAAGCCATCGAAAATTTAAAATAACTTAAGGACATTTAGTTTCATCAAAAATTCCCTTGAGAATTATTATTAGGATAAATTTACATAATCTAGTTATACTTTTGTACAAATTTGCATACTAATCAGTATATCGTTGCAAATTGTATTTAGTCTAATAGCTGACAGTAAGTCCATTAAATAGCAAATACACTTACTTGACTATTGGGCCGGGCCGGTGTGGCATATTGTTGAAAAAAAAAAAACAGTATATGGTTATATTGAATGTCTATTCATTCATTCTGTACTTCACTTGCTAAAATAATAAATTAAAATCAATAAACGACAATTGAACGGTCCACAAAACTGGCTTAATTTGATTCCTTAACAGCAAGAAAAAAAAGCAACAAAACTGGATAATAATCTAAAAACTCTTATTCGATCCACAAAAAAACATTCTTTCTATCATTTCCGATAATGGCCGGAACAGTAAGTCTGTGGCGAAGAGAGGCTGTGTTCTTGACGGCGATGCTTGCGACCGAGATTGGCGTTGTCGGAATAGGTACTTTGTTTAAAGTAGCGACTTCGAAGGGACTCAACCTTTATGCTTATCTCGGCTACTCTTACCTTCTTGCTTCACTTCTTCTTCTTCCTTCTCTTTTCTTCTCCAACAGGTTTGTTCTTCTCTAACTTCAACCAATAACTAGATCGACAAACATGATCCATAGCTTAAAAGTTAGTCTCTAAAACCTCTTTTTAATCTTCCAAATATGGTATAAAATGTCGAACTTCTATGTCAGAACTATAAGATGGGTCATTTAAACCACAAGACTACAAAGAATTCAGTTTTTAACTTCTACATATTAAAACGTTCATAACTTTTTTTATTGATTACAGTAATATTTTTGTGGTTTTCATTTTACAGATCAAGATCGCGCTCTTCACTAAGTTTTCCAATATTTTGTAAGATTGGGCTTCTTGGACTGCTAGGGTAAATCCAACTACACAATTCTACTTCTTCTAGTTAAGAATATGGACTAATATTTCATTTAAGTGTTACTAATATATGATTTGGCTCAATAAAATAAACAGATCAATGTATGTGATTACAAATTACATGGGGATCAAATACAGCAACCCGACCTTAGCCTCAGCATAAGCAATATCACTCCTGCTCTTACCTTCATCCTCGCCGTTATCTTCAGGTTCTTTTTTTGTCCTAATACAGAGTGTTCTAGTTAACTTAATTTTTTTCAATATTATGAAGTTAGAACATGTAGTTTCATTTCACTGTATTTAAAAATATATTATGCTGTCCTACTTAACATATTTTTATTTTTTATATGGCTATATGCTTATATATATCCCACCACTGTCTCATTTATAAAAAGTAAACTAAAAAAGTTGATTAAATATAATAATAAACGATAATTTGCTATTAACAAATAAAAAATATAAAAAATTAGGAAGACAAAGCTAACACGTTTTGTTGATCAATATATATAAATATATATACTAATACCTAATTTGTTCAATGATTATAGAATTAAGAGCATGCCCAACAGTTAAAAGGATAGAGTTTCTTAGGATTAAAAAAAGAAAAAAAATTTAGAGAAATAGGAAAGAAAGGGTGATGAGGTTCTAAAAGAAGAAATTGGGTTTCTTATTTTACTCAAACAAAAAAAAAAATCTATACATGTGTTCTTATTCGATTGAACCATTTTTTTTTAAAAAATAAAATTTAAATAAAAGTTAAATTCTTACAAAAATAATAATATTTTACTACTTAAGAATCTCAAAATAAGCATCCACCGATAGAGAAACTATCTAATAGATCTCACATTTATATATTGTTCATATAATTTACTCAATATTATAGTATTGTATAAAAGCATGATAAATATATATCACACATTCGTAAAGCACTTAAATAATGTTGTCATATATTATCTAAAAACTTGAATATATTTAGCACATACAAATCTCTTTATTATATGTATACTGTTCATTGGTCACGTCGCAGACATTGGTCCCCCATCTGAAAAGACTGCTTGCATTATTAAAATAGATGCGTATTAATATGTCCTTTAGATTACATCCTTGCCTTTACTGTTCCATTTGTAATCATACGTAACGCAATAATTTTTCTAATTGAATAAAGAATGGAAAAGGTATCATTCAAAGAAAGAAGCAGTGTGGCCAAAGTGATTGGGACCATATTGTCATTAGTAGGTGCACTTGTGGTGGTTCTCTACCATGGTCCACGAGTCTTCGTCGCATCTTCTCCGCCGTATCTAAACTTCCGTCAGCTTTCTCCACGGCTGTTATTATCTTCGAATTCTGATTGGCTTATCGGCGGAGCTATTTTAACCATGAGAGACATATTCGTTTCTGTTTCTTTCATTCTTCAGGTATATAATATTACTTTGGTTTACATATATAATTTATAATTTGTCTGACTGGTAATTTCGTCTGAATAAAACAAATAAAAAGAGAACGATATAATTGAAATCAAGCGGTTTGAATAACATCTATAAATAAGTCCTTTTTGAAACCATCAAATAAACATCCATAAATAATTCAGAAAACCCATTTCAACCTCTAATTTTAAATAAAATTATGATTGGGAACAAGAAATAGATACCATGGAAAGTTACTTCCATCGGACCGCATATAAAATCCGTTTTAATGTTTTCATAAAATATATAAATCAAACCTGTCAAAAATATTGGAAAATTTTCCGACTATTTTCCAACGGACTTGGATATCGTTGGAAATAGTCGGGCTGTATTTATTTATATAACAAATAGTAAATCTAGCTATATTTTTATAATGCATGTTCTATATAATAACTATGAACAGACACAGATAATGAGGGAATATCCAGCAGCATTCACGGTCTCTTTTCTCTACACCGTATTTGTTTCAATCATCACCACGACGATTGGATTGGTAGTCGAAGAGAACAATCCAAGCATTTGGTTCATTCAATTTGATATTACTTTGATTACAATTATTACCATGGTTTGTTATATAGGCATTTCAAAATTTATCCTTTTTTTTCTTTCTTTCTGATATTAACATTGTTTCTTATTATATATACAGGCAATAGTAACTTCAGTATATTATGTTATTCATTCATGGACCGTACAACACAAAGGACCTCTATACTTGGCGATATTTAAGCCTTCGTCCATATTAATAGCAGTGATTATGAGTGCGATTGTTCTTGATGATTCCCTCTATCTCGGATGGTATGTAAATCAACAGTCTTCATATATACACAGATATCTATAAACTAAAGACATGTGATAGCGAAGATTTTTGTACTTCATTTTTGCAGTTTGATCGGAGGAATTTTGATAACATTAGGCTTTTATGCTGTGATGTGGGGCAAAGCAAACGAAGACAAGGAACAGTTGTTGTCATACAAAGACACAGAGAAAACTCCTCTTCTATTGAATTCCAACAACGACAAAATTTGAATGATAAATAAATTAGAACCTAGCGATAGAAGTAGTTTACATATACTATTAGTCATATCATATACTCGAAATTGAATACCTTCTCCGCAGCTCTCCCCTTGCTGTGTCCGGCTCAAAAGTACCAAAAATATTTTTGGACCTTATTTCGGTATATGAAAATTGGCCTCAATTATAAATGTTAAAAGAATTTGGGCCCTATGCAAATTAGCTAATGTGTCAATGTATATAATAATTAATTAATTTTACTAAGAGGAGCTAAGTGGCGTTCTATATCATCTACCATTGCTTTCTTACTCTTCGTTACACTCGTGTGGAAGAAATTAATAAAAGAGAGAGTGTAAACTTGATTTGGAAACATAGAAATATCCAGAGAAAGCAGAGAGGTAGTAAAGTGTAAAGAAAAATAATTTGAAACTTATACAACAAAAATTGGTATTTATACAACAGCGAAGTTATTAAAAATTTCCAATAAAAGATAACAAGAACATTATTCCTTTTATTTTACAAGAACAACAAAAAAACATAGACAACAAAATATAAAAACTCACAAGGTTGAAGAAAATATAATTGAAGCACACAAAAACATATATATAAGATTGATTCAAGAAGAAAATTTGAGACCAGATCCTTGAAACTTCTCTTCAATGGTTATATCAATTATCTCTGCCAAGGAGTCACTCAAAGTATCTCTCCATCCTCCAATCTCTCCTTTTCTAAAGAAAGCTTTAGTTTCCACTCCATTTGGTAATTTCCCTTCTCTATTAACTTCCAAATTACTTAAGCTCTCAAAACTACACAATTTCACAATATCTCTCACTTCTTCTTCTTTGATAAAGCCACATCCTAAGAACTCAGCGATTCGCTTCATCTCAACTTCAGTCCGCTTCTTAAGCTCTTCATACGTAACAAACAAGACCTTGTCCGGATTCTTGCGGCTTGCGTACCAATACTCCAATACATGATCCCAAAAGGGTCCACCTATAAATTTTCCTTCACAAAACGCTTCAACCGCTTTTTCGATTGGATAATCTGCGGTTTCCTTAGGAGCTAGCTTTTTCCCAAAATGCCATAAGGAGACAAACATGTCCTTAGGGTTCCTACAACAATACACAATCTTACAAGACGAGCTCTTAACGGATTCAGGCAGGGAATGATGAGATATGTGTGTGTTCATCAGTCTTGGAGTAGGCAAACTAGAGAAATCCAAATCCGGAGATTCATAGTAAACTCCTTCCATGAAAGGCACAAGAAGGTGTGGATTTGTAACTTGAAGAGGATGATTACCAGAAGAAGAAACTGGAAACTTGTCTCGGTTAATGAGAGCAAAGACAAGAGCTTTTAACCAAGTGGTACCTGATTTAGGATAAGTGACAAGGATAATGTCTGAATCTTTGGCTTCAAAGAGTTGTTGACACTTCAAAACTCCTTGTAAAATAGCTTGTGTGTGCCATATTCCTTGGAATTTGTACATTTTACTCACTAAAAAGCCTTTCTCTTTTGGAAGAGAAGAGATCAGATCTCTTGTTTCTTGTGTTAGATCTTTATCTCCCAATAAATCAGGAACTGATGATGATGATGACATTGTTGAGAGTTATAAAAACGATCTTGAAAAGTATTGAGAGTATGAGAAATTTTTGTTTGGCTCTATTGCAGTTTATGAGGAGCAATGCTTGTGTGGTTTTATAGATTGAAAGTTTGCCGGACAAGTAAAAAGCACACAATACTTTCAAAATGTGGTCCAAAGATAATACTTTAAGTGGATTGGTCAACTCATCACATCATTTACTTGAAGAGCAAGTAGAATTTATAATATTTAAAGGAATAACAACAGAAAAGCAAGTAGATTTATAATATTTTGAGGAATACAAACAAAAGAGTAAGTAGAAGTTATAATATTTAAAGGAATAGAAACAAAAAGAAAGAAGGAATATATGGGCTATCAATCTGTGAAAATTTTAAATATAATTCAAACCACACGAAACTTACGATAAAACTACATAACATTTGTATGGTAAACCATAACCTTTTTATGGTATGGCGCATCAAATTAATAATAAAATCATAATCCGATTTATAATTCAAACTCTGTTATAAGATCATGTGATTATCAAATCGAATCTCAATAAAAGAATTACAGATATAGATATCTAACTACCTAATCAAAACATTTTCTCCCTACCAAAATTTAATTCTTGAAATGAAAGTCATGTAATAAATATTTTTGGTCCAAATGAAGAGTGGAAGATAATATAAGAAACTCTACTCCTTACCAAATATATATATATATATATATATATATAAACTCTAATGGATTCTTACATACTCTCTCAGTATACATACAAACACTAAGCTCTCTTATCTTTACCAACAATGTCCTCCATTAGGCTCCGTCGTAGAAATGCAGTAATATTGACGGCGATGTCAGAGCCGGTCAAGGTCAAACATTATGGAAGGTCCTATTCAAAAAAATTTTTTTTAGTATATTTTCTAACAATAACAAGTAGGTAATATTTTTAATTTAATAATTATAAAATTTTATTATCTTATAATAATTGATATTAGACAAATACACTAAACATAAAATCAAAATGATATGTAAAAAATAAATTTTCATAAACAAAATTTCTAAACATAACATACAATATCATCAATTTTATTAAAAATTAATAATAATAATTTATTTCAGCATCACATTTGATAAATCATATTATACATGATTATGCTATAGAATTTTTTTTTCAAGACATAAAAATATTATTGGTGTAATCTATTGCCAATTTACATGAATAATAACTTTTGGAGATAGATCTGAGATCCTACTTCGGTCCACGGGAAACAATGGGCGAATATTCTAAGTCTTGAATTCGACAAGATTATCGAAGTGTCAACTCAGATATCTTCAGCCAACTCGGAAGAGTTCCTTCTCGGAAATATGCTAGGCATGAAGGAAGTTGGACGACACGTCGTCAAGCAAAGAAATGAAAATTTTCCTATTCCAACATCGAAAATTTCCAAAAATCTAGCTAAGATCGTTTAGATGAGATCATATCTAAATAATTGTAATATTTCCTTTTTACAAACTATTTTGTAACCGCCTCTATGATCTATAAATAGAGGAGCAGATCCTTTAAAAAGGGGATCAGCTTTTTGACACACATTAAACAATATAACTCTACTCGGCAATCTTCTTTGCTATTTTTGGCAATCTTCTTTGCTATTTTTGGCAATCAGCTTCTTCTCTTCCAATCCGCAAGAGTCCATGCCCTTTCTTCCCATTTCAAATCAGAATTTCGGATTTAATACCGTTGTGCTAGACCCGGTTCGAAAAGTTGGCACCCACCGTGGGGCATTGAAGGACTTCTTTACATAGGAGAAAAGGAGTATACGCCAAGAAAGTAAGGATGGTTGAAGACGAAGTTACCATCAACTCACCAGAAAGGAGGGATCCTAGCCTCCAAGAACACATTGATCCAACTCTGGGATCACCTTTGAACTCTGTCCAAACTCGGGAGGAAAATCGGGAGGAATCTCAAGAAGTTACTGTTCTCCCTGGACCGCCTGAAGGACCGCCATTGATCGAGAACTTGGTCCGCAACTTGATAGCGTAATACAAAGCATCTGATCAAAGAAACACTGAGAGATTCGATAGAATTGAGTCTCAGATAAACGAGAATAGTCTCCCATATGCACAAACAAACATGCCGCATGAAGGAGTATTGGCCAGTGTACAAAGGAGCCTGTTTGGAAATATGCAGAGTCCACAGACATCTAACGTCTCGGGATTAGGGCAATCTATGATGCAGAATGCGCCAGGACAGCGAGCACCGATGACCTTAGATGCGGCAACCGTATTCAGAATGATGGACGACATGAGGTCATAGTTCCATTAAGCCACCAACTCGGCACCCGAGATTAGGTGAATCCTAGCTCAAGCTCGAAATTCGCCATTCGCACTAAGACTGAAAAGAGTGCCGGTAAACCGAGGACCAAGACTAAGATGTCCTTTATACGATGGAACTACCAACCCAATAGAGTTCATGAGCGCCTTCAACGTCATGATGAACGGAACGAGTTACAATCCTGATCAGGAAGATGCGGTTTATTGTCAACTTTTCGCTAAGAATCTAATCGGTTATGTTTTGGTATGGTTAACCAAGTTACCCACAGGATCGATTGAGAGTTTCAATCAACTAGCCGAGTTGTTTATGAAGCAATATGCTATATTTGTCAACCAAGACACCTCTACAGCGGAGTTACGGTCTTTGAAGCAAGGATTTGACAAGTCCCTAAAGTCTTATCTTGGATGCTTTAAGAAAATCTTGACTAAGGCTAAATTCAGTGACGATATGGCCATTGCGGCTCTAAGAACCGGAATGGTTACATACAAGGCCTTAAGGAGAGATCTTTTCATGAATCGGCCAACGACGATCTCAGATGCTTTTTGCAGAGTGACAAGGCATGTAGATTATGTGGAGGAAAAGAAAATCCTCACTAAAACTCAGAAAACTCAGCGAGACTCAGGAGCAAAAGAGTCAAAAGAGGAATATCACAAGCTGAGACAACATAATTACAGAGGGAAAACAATCTTGGCTACAGCTTTTCAAGATGGAGAAACTAATGGCTCAGCTCGTAAGAAGCCATTCAACAACACTTACAATTGAAGTGGGTATTGTGCATTCCACAATAGAACCAGTCATTCCACTTCAAAGTGTATACAACTACAAGAACTACTAGCCGAAAAGTTCAGCAAAGGCGAGTTAAATGTCTCAGAAGAAGAGACTTAAAAGTTTAAAGCACAAAAGCGGAAAAAAACAGAGTTGCGAGAAGCAGCTTACAAAGCGGCAGACCAGAGCGGAAATGCTAAAGAAAAACTTAAACGGTAGAGACAAGACAAAGAGACCAATGAACAAGGGTCTCCAAGAGTGGAAGTTAACGTAATCATGGGAGGATTACAGTTCTGTGACGACAATATAAGGTCGATCAAGAAGTACGAGCGAAAGGTTGTAGCATCAGTCAACCTCGAACCAGTTGCTCAGAACTTAGGAACTGTGGATTCGGAGATAACATTCAGCGCCAAGGATGTCGAAGGAGTTAGCTTCCCACATAACGACCCGCTAGTCGTAAAATTACGAGTAACTAACTGCGATGTATCTCGGATTCTCATCGACGCTGGAAGTTCAGTGGTCCTATATGATTATGAAAAAGGATCACTTGATTGTTAAATATAATTTACAATGCGCTGGCGGACAGTGGTTCAACGCTACCGGTCTGAACGCCAACAGACAGCGGTCATATGCTACCAGTCTGTTCATTTATATACCTGACACGTTTTTCACTTTCTATAACAATTTTTTTTTTCTTTAAAGAATGGAATGTGCATCTTTGGAAGAAAGTAGTGTAGCCAAAATGGTGGGGACAATAGTTTCACTAATTGGTGCACTTGTGGTGGTTCTCTACCACGGTCCACGTGTCTGCACTGCATCTTCTTCGCCATATCCAAACCTCCGGCAACTTTTTCCGCCGTTATCATTTTCAAACTCCGATTGGATCGTTAGTAGTTGTCTTTTAACTATTAAAGATATCCTCGTTCCCATTGCTTTCATTCTTCAGGTAACAAATACTAGTATTAATAAAGTTTTCTATACAAAAAAAATTCAAAATCGTCAATCTTTTTATTTTACTTTTCATTTTTTTCTCTATATTCACAAATTTACTAATAATCATGTGAAATAATAAAATTACAAAATGTAAATCACATGCTAAACTTCTACCCCATCCATTTCTAATTAGTTGATATTCTGAAAAAAAATATTTGTTTTAAAATGATTAATGTTTTCAATTTTCAACAATGCATATTCAACTTAACATTACTTATTTTATCTTTATTTATTTTTATAGGTTTACTACATTATTAATATTTTTCTTTGTATATTCTAACAATAAATAATAGTAAATAAGACATTGCAAAAATAAATTTAATATGTGTGTATTCCCCACAATATATAAATTATATATATAAAAGAAACTATATCTCTCCAGCAACCGACATGTGGTACTTTAGAGCTTTCTGGTGATGACACATCACTAAAAAAAATTATCTTAAGAACCAATCAAATTATAACATTAATTCATATTATCAAAATTGATTAAAGAAAAATTACAAATTATTGATTAAAAAATAGCAATAAATGAAAGAATTGGATCTCATAACTCCTTCTCTACACACACATCTTGTTAACTATAATCATAATACATATAATGATAGTTTAAGGGAATACATATTTCAATTGAAATTTAGAAGGAAAGAGATCAAAAGAAGGAAAATTCTGTACTTACGAGTATTTTTCAATTCATCAAACTCAAAAAATTTAGAAATATATTCAAATAACATTTTTGAAAACGTACGAGGCGCCTTTTAAAAAAGAAAAACTAAATATCTAATAAATTTGAATAAATTAAACAAAAGTCGCATAGAACATTCCTATTCGTACGATTTGATAAATTTTTGTAAAGATTTTATAAGATATCTTTTGTATACAAATTTTTTAAAACTTAATCTATTTATTTATAAATGTTCTATCACGCATCAATCAAATTATTTGGTTAATACAAATCATGAGAATTAATTTCTCAAAAAATATTAATTAAAAGGTAGTAATTAATGAAAGTAATAGTTTTAATTAAAAAGTAATAATTAATGAAATAGAAAGTAATGGTCCAGTAGAAAAATGTTTTAATATTGTAGTTAAGAAAACAAAGTATGAAGAACGAAAGAGTTGCGGAGTGAAATAATTTAAAAATAATTTCTAGAAATTGGTGAGATCGAAGAAAAATGTTAATTTTTCCATTCGGAAATAAGGCTAGCATCATAGCAAAAGCAGTAAAATGAATATCAAATAAATTGATTTATAAACATTATCTCGCATGTAGTGCGAGTGCAAAGCTAGTTATGTATTAAAAATAGAAGAAGTACAATTTGAGTAAGAAAATTTGCCTTTACTTTCATATCTAGAAAAATGTAAGTCAATCTTACTAAATCATGAATAAAAAAATTTTGTACGTATTTTCATAAAACTTTTATCTTCGTATACTCTAGATTTTCATTATTTAAAATTTTGATGGTAGTAATGGTGATTATTGTTATTGGTAGTAATGGTAGTAACTCATATATATATATATGTATATATATATATTGGTTTGGGTGATTGACAAATATATATCTACTATATAATAAAAAGAAAGTATTTTCAATGATTACCATCAGAGTCAATCTTAATTACACAATTTGCCATTGGAGATTTAATTAAAAGATTTATGTACAACATTTAAGGCAAGGTTAGTGAAGTAAAATCATTACAATGATTCAATACATTATACCCTATTTTGTTACTATACACTTACATTGAATCTTCTCTATTTTGTATGCTAAATTCAATCAAAAATCTAATTACATATATTTGTATTAATATAAAATCTTTATCAGATGCATATCTTAATGCCTAATTAAATTCATTTTTCCTTAAACAATCATATAATATTTTAATTTCCGTAATTTCAATTTTAAAACTCATTGTAAATGTGAACCATTTAATAGAATATTTAAATTCATTCATTTAATTATATCATTATATTTATGGAGATTTCTTCAATTATTTTAATATTCAAATTATACAATTGTGCGTAAATTTCTCAATTTTGTACAAATTGGAATATATCATTTATTACTAAACGGATTATAAAAACCCTAGTCAAACACAATATAAATACAT